>JAKVIS010000976.1:0-44472 GCA_033119425.1 Bufotes viridis
AATACCAGGATAGTCCATGACAATGAGTGAGTCCATAAAAGCATATCACAGAGACTTCGCACACAGGAGTCCATCTCTGGAGCACATAGACTTAGATAAAATATGTTTTAGCAATAAATACGGTCAGCAGCACATACATAAAATCACAATACAGGACTCTGACAACACCAGGTAACATCTTCCTGGCAAGTCCTGCGTATATTTAAAGTGCTGACATAAAGAACCCTTTTCAACCTGAAATGGGGGTTAAAGGGATAAGGTGCAAATAAAAAGCACAACTTGGAGTTATTAAAGTACTTGGCGCCACAATGTTAGCAGCAGGCAGGATGTCCCGGAACAGAAAGAGGCAGGCTGGGAGCAGTGGTTCCACAGTGGCAACTTATTTGTCAAACATGCCACCGGCCGTGGGAACTGGCAGCAAGCTCTACCAGCCTGGCAAACTTAAAGGAACAGTTCCTGCAACAAATATGATGTCCCTGTGAGGATGAGCAAAAATGGCCTAGCAGGCCTGCTCACAGGTAGGTGTCAAATGAGCCCCGTTCGTCGAGGTAGTGCAGCCCTGTGCTGCTGGTAGTCTGGGCCATGCACCAGGGCCACATGGAGGGTGCCCACCACAAAGAATGGGCTGGAAACATCACCGGTGTTGGGCCTACCCACCTCATTGGCCCGCTGGGTTGCGGACACACAGGAGCTGCTGGTCTCGGGACACGGGCCGGCGCTGGGGTGAGACACTTCCTCTGGCCGGGACATAACGCTCCCGTCACGGCGGACTCGGCTCCTGGCATAAGTCAATTTATCCGCTGTTACACGGACCTTGGGTGGCTCAGCGTTAGCGGTAGGACCTTGGACTACGGGTTCGGGTGGTACAGGGGTCACAGGTAACTCACCACCGCTGGACTGCTGCGCTGTCTTCTTAGAATCTGCCACTTGCCGCAGGCCATCCAGGTAAGCCTGTAAGGAAGCGATCCGCTCCTCCAGGGCGGAGATCTCACTGCTGGATTCCGGCACACTTGCAGCAGGCTCAGATGAGGTTCTATCCTGGCGGTTCTTCCGCAGGTCATCCATGGCTTCACTGAACTGGGCCATCCGCGCCCAATCAGCGGCTGTCTTCTCTCGTCGCGGCAGCTCTGGAGAGGGTAAGGACTGGGAGGCTTGTCCAGGATCGTCGGCTGCCAGAAGATGTTCGGGCCGAAAGGAACTCTTCTCCTGAGTGCGTATTCCGGATGGGTCCGGCGGGTCCTCTGCCTCCACCGGATCTTCTGCTTCTTCCCAGTCCTCCGGTACCGGTCGGGGCCAGGTCACCGCAGTGGCATATGGGCCTCGCAGGCCCTCTGCGGGAGTGAACTCCACTTTCTCTCCGACCGCTAGATTATGCAGTCGCCCGGAGATAGCTGCGCTCAGCGGACCGGCGATTCACGTAGTAGTCCCGGTTGGTGCCGGTTTCTTGGATGAAGCCAAATCCTCTGACCTTATCAAACTCGAGCACGACTCCGGTGCGGCGTTCAAGCTGGGGTTTGCTGTCCCTGGAATCTTCATAGATCCGGCTTAGTAACTTCCTCGAAGTACTTCTTCTGCGTGGTGGTTTTTAAAGTTGCCGCCACTCGGATCTCGGCCATCAGGGCCGACCACGCGAGGTTCAGCGGGGAGAAAGCCTTCTCGCTGCGGGTGGAAACGGCAGGGGTTCGGCTTGTGGCCATGGACAGGGTTTGGGCCATGTCGCTGGGAGTATACGCTGGGGCGCAGGGCGCTCCTTGGTTGCTCCTGAGGTCGCCTCCATTGCACCAACTACGGCTCCGGATCCCTCCGATCCAGGTAGGAAACCCCGTAGCAGGGTGAGCCACTGTTCCAGCAGGCTCCACCCCGTCGATTCTTGCACGCCCCTAGGTATTCCAGTATAGGGTAGGCGGTGTCCATATTATAATCCTCAAGGGAAGGCGTTACCTCCCAGGTCGTCTCCTCCTCCTTCTTGGAGGGTTTTGGCGCCAAATTTTCGCGCCACTGAGGACAGTGATGGCGCAAGAAGAAGTCAATGGCGCCGGCGTATCTTGGACGCCATGATGCATCAATTCAATGACAGCAAGCAGCGGTAGTAAAACAGCATGAAAGTCCACAAAAATGCACTTTGAAGTGGCGATTTTCTTCCTCTTGATAGCGCAACACTGCACAGCGCTTTCTGGAGGTTTTGGGACACTTTTCTGTACGTTTTAGGTCCACAAAGTTTACTTCAAATAAACAGGCGTTTTGTCACTTGGCAAACTGGTTAAGGCACAAAGTTCACGTTTTTGCTCACAGTCAAGTAAAGCGTGCGAATCCTGTTCGTGACGCCAAAATGTAGCATCCCCAAGTCAGGGCAATGTGTGGGACTAACCTGGGGAATGCCAGTGATGGAGAGGCCGGCACGCTGTTCCTCTGGGGCACTCTCTGGGTTCTTGAGGGACACAGCCAGGTGGAATGCGAGGTGCCCTTGGTGTTGTAGTTTAACGTGCCTATGGCTGAGTCCCTGATGTGTCGTGACGCCAGTGCCAGTAAACGGTGGCACACCGTATTTATAGTAGGAATAACAGAGGTGCAGACTTGTAACTTGAAAACAGAATTCCAACTTTACTGAAAACAGTGATGATACAGTAAGCAGTCTTTCCAACAGTTCCTTTTGCAGACAATCACAATTGCAGTGGTCTTACATCCAGCAAGGTAAAACAGAGGGTGATAATACAGGACTTGGAATTGCAGGTGAACCTTACTTTCTTCCTGACTTCGTCCTGACTGGAATTGATGCTTCAAGGCCCCAATGCCCTACTTCTGGCTTATATCCTCGAATCTCCAGTTTATAATGTACCTCCTCTTGACATTTAGTACCTCTTGCTCTAGGGATTGCCTCCAGGTTGACTTCTGCTGAACTCGCCTAGGCCTGAGACATGTGGCCTTCACAGACTCCAGGGTCTGCACTCCTTCTCCTAGGGCACCATCTTCCTAGGGTGGATTCCTCACAGGCCATAAGGCCTGGGTTTGGCCTTCACAGGCACATGGCCTGCACTTGTCTAAGGCATACTCTAGACTGCCTTCCCTTCCCTGACTGGGCCTTATATAGACTAGGGCAACCTAGCTCCCTCTAGTGACTAGAGCTGGAATTACATCCCTAGCCGGCCTGCACATAGAACATTTCACAGTAACAGGGAATCAAATACCATAAATTACATTGATTTACATTGCATGGTACAAATAGGACCTTTACCAGCCTCCTCCTAAAATGAGAGGAGCGACAGCAGCCAAGTGACCCTTCCGTAGTGACGGGCAGTACAACTCCCGTACACTACATACCCCGCTGCTTTAAGCTGAGTACGCCTCGTACTCTACCAGGAGTACCGCCCTACTGGAATTTCCACCTGAAAGAGACAAAAGAAAAACATGCAAGAATACATACATATCAGTACTCAATTCTATCTGCATCGACAATTGTCATCAGGTCCAGCTGACTGGCGGAGAAGTGCGGTGACAAGGGCGTCGCTCTCTTTCTTCAGGATAAAGAGTGGAACTGGGGCGCTGACCTGGCACAGCGGATGTTAGGGAATACCAGGATAGTCCATGACAATGAGTGAGTCCATAAAGCATATCACAGAGACTCGCACACAGGGAGTCCATCTCTGGGCACATAGACTTAGATAAAATATGTTTTAGCAATAAATACGGTCAGCAGCACATACATAAAATCACAATACAGGACTCTGACAACACCAGGGAAACATCTTCCTGGCAAATCCTGCGTATATTTAAAGTGCTGACATAAAAGAACCCTTTTCAACCTGAAATGGGGGTTAAAAAGGGATAAGGTGCAAATAAAAAGCACAACTTGGAGTTATTAAAGTACTTGACGCCACAATGTTAGCAGCAGGCAGGATGTCCCGGAACAGAAAGAGGCAGGCTGGGAGCAGTGGTTCCACAGTGGCAACTTATTTGTCAAACATGCCACCGGCCGTGGGGAACTGGCAGCAAGCTCTACCAGCCTGGCAAACTTAAAGGAACAGTTCCTGCAACAAATATGATGTCCCTGTGAGGATGAGCAAAAATGGCCTAGCAGGCCTGCTCACAGGTAGGTGTCAAATGAGCCCCGTTCGTCGGAGGTAGTGCAGCCCTGTGCTGCTGGTAGTCTGGGCCATGCACCAGGGCCACATGGAGGGTGCCCACCACAAGAATGGGCTGGAAACATCACCGGTATTGGGCCTACCCACCTCATTGGCCCGCTGGGTTGCGGACACACAGGAGCTGCTGGTCTCGGGACACGGGCCGGCGCTGGGGTAGACACTTCCTCTGGCCGGGACATAACGCTCCCGTCACGGCGGACTCGGCTCCTGGCATAAGTCAATTTATCCGCTGTTACACGGACCTTGGGTGGCTCAGCGTTAGCGGTAGGACCTTGGACTACGGGTTCGGGTGGTACAGGGGTCTGAGGTAACTCACCACCGCTGGACTGCTGCGCTGTCTTCTTAGAATCTGCCACTTGCACTTGCAGGCCATCCAGGTAAGCCTGTAAGGAGCGATCCGCTCCTCCAGGCGGAGATCTCACTGCTGGATTCCGGCACACTTGCAGCAGGCTCAGATGAGGTTCTATCCTGGCGGTTCTTCCGCAGGTCATCCATGGCTTCACTGAACTGGGCCATCGCGCCCAATCAGCGGCTGTCTTCTCTCGTCGCGGCAGCTCTGGAGAGGGTAAGGACTGGGAGGCTTGTCCAGGATCGTCGGCTGCCAGAAGATGTTCGGGCCGAGAAGGAACTCTTCTCCTGAGTACGTATTCCGGATGGGTCCCGGCGGGTCCTCTGCCTCCACCGGATCTTCTGCTTCTTCCCAGTCCTCCGGTACCGGTCCGGGACGGGTCACCGCAGTGGCATATGGGCCTCGCAGGCCCTCTGCGGAGTGAACTCCACTTTCTCTCCGACCGCTAGATTATGCAGTCGCCCGGGAGATAGCTGCGCTTGACGGACCGGCGATTCACGTAGTAGTCCCGGTTGGTGCCGGTTTCTTGGATGAAGCCAAATCCTCTGACCTTATCAAACTCGAGCACGACTCCGGTGCGGCGTTCAAGCTGGGGTTTGCTGTCCCTGGAATCTTCATAGATCCGCTTGGTAACTTCCTCGAAGTACTTCTTCTGCGTGGTGGTTTTTAAAGTTGCCGCCACTCGGATCTCGGCCATCAGGGCCGACCACGCGAGGTTCCGCGGAGAAAGCCTTCTCGCTGCGGGTGGAAGCGGCAGGGTTCGGCTTGTGGCCATGGACAGGTTTGGGCCATGTCGCTGGGAGTATACGCTGGGGCGCAGGGCGCTCCTTAGTTGCTCCTGAGGTCGCCTCCATTGCACCAACTACGGCTCCGGATCCCTCCGATCCAGGTAGGAAACCCGTAGCAGGGTGAGCCACTGTTCCAGCAGGCTCCACCCCGTCGATTCTTGCACGCCCCTAGGTATTCCAGTATAGGGTAGGCGGTGTCCAATATTATAATCCTCAAGGGAAGGCGTTACCTCCAGGTCGTCTCCTCCTCCTTCTTGGAGGGTTTTGGCGCCAAATTTTCGCGCCACTGAGGACAGTGATGGCGCAAGAAGAAGTCCAATGGCGCCGGCGTCATCTTGGACGCCATGATGCATCAATTCAATGACAGCAAGCAGCGGTAGTAAAACAGCATGAAAGTCCACAAAAATGCACTTTGAAGTGGCGATTTTCTTCCTCTTGATAGCGCAACACTGCACAGCGCTTTCTGGAGGTTTTGGGACACTTTTCTGTACGTTTTAGGTCCACAAAGTTTACTTCAAATAAACAGGCGTTTTGTCACTTGGCAAACTGGTTAAGGCACAAAGTTCACGTTTTTGCTCACAGTCCGTAAAACGTGCGAATCCTGTTCGTGACGCCAAAATGTAGCATCCCCAAGTCAGGGCAATGTGTGGGACTAACCTGGGAATGCCAGTGATGGAGAGGCCGGCACGCTGTTCCTCTGGGGCACTCTCTGGGTTCTTGAGGGACACAGCCAGGTGGAATGCGAGGTGCCCTTGGTGTTGTAGTTTAACGTGCCTATGGCTGAGTCCCTGAGGTGTCGTGACGCCAGTGCCAGTAAACGGTGGCACACCGTATTTATAGTAGGAATAACAGAGGTGCAGACTTGTAACTTGAAAACAGAATTCCAACTTTACTGAAAACAGTGATGATACAGTAAGCAGTCTTTCCAACAGTTCCTTTTGCAGACAATCACAATTGCAGTGGTCTTACATCCAGCAAGGTAAAACAGAGGGTGATAATACAGGACTTGGAATTGCAGGTGAACCTTACTTTCTTCCTGACTCGTCCTGACTGGAATTGATGCTTCAAGGCCCCAATGCCCTACTTCTGGCTTATATCCTCGAATCTCCAGTTTATAATGTACCTCCTCTTGACATTTAGTACCTCTTGCTCTAGGGATTGCCTCCAGGTTGACTTCTGCTGAACTCGCCTAGGCCTGAGACATGTGGCCTTCACAGACTCCAGGGTCTGCACTCCTTCTCCTAGGGCACCATCTTCCTAGGGTGGATTCCTCACAGGCCATAAGGCCTGGGTTTGACCTTCACAGGCACATGGCCTGCACTTGTCTAAGGCATACTCTAGACTGCCTTCCCTTCCCCTGACTGGGCCTTATATAGACTAGGGCAACCTAGCTCCCTCTAGTGACTAGAGCTGGAATTACATCCCTAGCCGGCCTGCACATAGAACATTTCACAGTAACAGGGGAATCAAATACCATAAATTACATTGATTTACATTGCATGGTACAAATAGGACCTTTACCAGCCTCCTCCTAAAATGAGAGGAGCGACAGCAGCCAAGTGACCCTTCCGTAGTGACGGGCAGTACAACTCCCGTACACTACACCTTCCCTGCACAACCAAGTATCCGATAAAATCAAGTGTGCACTGCGCAACGCCATCTGTGGCAAGGTCCACCTAACCACAGATACGTGGACCAGTAAGCACGGCGAGGGACGCTATATCTCCCTAGCTGCACACTGGGTAAATGTAGTGGCGGCTGGGCCCCAGGCGGAGAGTTCCTTGGCGCACATTCTTCCGCCGCCAAGGATCGCAGGGCATCATTCTTTGCCTCCTGAAGCCTCCTCCTCCTACTGGACTTCCTCCTCCTCTGCTTCCACCAGCTCATCCAGTCAGCCACACACCTTCACCACCAACTTCAGCACAGCCGGGGTAAGCGTCAGCAGGCCATTCTGAAACTCATATGTTTGGGGACAGGCCCCACACCGCGCAGGAGTTGTGGCGGGGTATTGAACAACAGGCCGACGAGTGGTTTCTGCCGGTGGGCCTCAAGCCCGGCCTGGTGGTGTGCGATAATGGGCGAAATCTCGTCGCAGCTCCGGGACTAGCGGTTTGACGCACATCCCTTGCCTAGCTCATGTGCTGAATTTGGTGGTGCAGAAGTTCATTCGCAACTACCCGACATGTCAGAGCTGCTGCATAAAGTGCGGGCCGTCTGTGCGCGCTTCGGCGTTCACATCCTGCCGCTGCTCGCCTGTCTGCGCTACAGTGTAACTCGGCCTTCCCGCTCACCGCCTCATATGCGACGTGCCCACCAGCTGGAACTCCACCTTGCACATGCTGGAGAGACTGTGCGAGCAGCAGCAGGCGATAGTGGAGTTTCAGCTGCAGCACGCACGCGTCAGTCGCACTAGCGGAACAGCACCACTTCACCACCAATGATTGGGCCTCCATGCGAGACCTGTGTGCCCTGTTGCGCTGTTTCGAGTACTCCACCAACATGGCCAGTGGCGATGACACTGTTATCAGCGTTACAATACCACTTCTATGTCTCCTTGAGACAACGCTTAGAGGCGATGATGGAAGAGGAGGTGGCCCAGGAGGAGGAGGAGGATGAGGGGTCATTTTTAGCACTTTCAGGCCAGTCTGTTAGAAGTGGCTCAGAGGGAGGTTTTTGCAACAGCAGAGGCCGGGTACAAATGTGGCCAGCCAGGGCCCACTACTTGAGGAGGATGAGGAGGAGGTGGAGGAGGATGAGGATGAAGCAGGTTCACAGCGGGGTGGCACCCGACACAGCTCAGGCCCATCACTGGTGCGTGGCCGGGGGATACAGAGGATGATGACGATACGCCTCCCACAGAGGACAGCTTGTCCTTACCTCTGGGGAGCCTGGCACACATGAGCGACTACATGCTGCAGTGCCTCCGAAATAACTAAAAGTTGCCTTCTCCAGTGGTGGGTGAAATGACGCATGATTCCCTGCTGTAGAGACCTCTCTCCTCTGTCTGGGTGCTGGGCCGAAATAACTGAAAGTGGCCTTCTCCAGTGGTGGGTGATATGACGCCTTATTCCTTGCTGTGGGACCTTTCTCCTCTGTCTGGGTGCCGGGCTGAAATAACTGAAAGTGGCCTTCTCCAGTGGTGGGTGATATGACGCATGATTCCTTGCTGTGGGACCTCTCTCCTCTGTCTGGGTCCTGGGCCAAAATAACTGAATGGCCTTCTCCAGTGGTGGGTGAAATGATGTATGATTCCTTGATGTGGGACCTCTCTCCTCTGTCTGGGTGCTGGGGCAGAAATAACTGAAAGTTGCCTTCTCTAGTGGTGGGTGAAATGATGCATGATTCATTGCTGTGGGACCTCTCTCCTCTGTCTGGGTGCTGGGCAGAAATAACTGAAAGTGGCCTTCTCCAGTGGTGGGTGATATGAAGCCTTATTCCTTGCTGTGGGACCTTTCTCCTCTGTGTGTGTGCTGGGCGAAATAACTGAAAGTGGCCTTCTCCAGTGGTGGGTGATATGACGCATGATTCCTTGCTATGGGACCTCTCTCCAATTGATATTGGTTAATTTTTATTTTTATTTTATTTTATTTTAAATCATTTCCCTATCCACATTTGTTTGCAGGGGATTTACCTACATTTTGCTGCCTTTTGCAGCCCTCTAGCCCTTTCCTGGACTATTTTACAGCCTTTTTAGTGCCTAAAAGTTCGGGTCCCCATTGACTTCAATGTTGTTCGGGATAAAGTTCGGGTCAAGTTCGGATCCCGAACCCGAACATTTTCGGGAAGTTCGGCCGAACTTCTCGAACCCGAACATCCAGGTGTTCCATCATCTCTAAAAAAGACCCATGCTCGGTTCGCTTCATTTGAATTTTAGTTCACTGCACGTGCGCCGTGCAATGTACTGTGACACCCTATATGAGTGGTTTGGCAGGGGAACAGTACAGTCTGTGGGCCTGACACACACTGGCAGGCAAATGCAATTATATTAAAGCGTAAAAATGTAATGACTTTTTTATCTGCAAGGTGCTTTGCCCCCCTATATGAGTGGTGGGCAGTGGGCACAGTACAGTCTGTGGGCCTGACACACATTGGCAGGCAACTGCAATTATATTAAAGTGTAAAAAATGAAATGACTTTTTTATCTGCAAGGTGCTGGGCCACCTGATATGAGTGGTGGGCAGTGGGCACAGTACAGTCAGTGGGCCTGACACACACTTGCAGGCAACTGCAATTATATTAAAGGGTACCATTTAAATTACTTTTTTATCTGCAAGGTACTGTGCCAACCCATATGAGTGGTGGGCAGTGGGCAATGTACAGTCAGTGGGCCTGACACACACTGGCAGGCAAATGCAATTATATTAAAGGGTAAAAATGAAATGACTTTTTATCTGCAAGGTACTGTGCCACCCGATATGAGTGGTGGGCAGTGGGCACCGTTACAGTCTATGTGGGCCTGACACACACTGGCAGGCAAATGCAATTATATTAACCACTTCAGCCCCCTAGCTTAAACACCCTTAATGACCAGACCACTTTTTACAATTCTGCACTACACTAATTTCACTGTTTATTGCTCCGTCATACAACTTACCACCCAAATGAATTTTACCTCCTTTTCTTCTCACTAATAGAGCTTTCATTTGGTGGTATTTCATTGTTGCTGACATTTTAACTTTTTGATATTAATAAAAAATTACCGAAATTTTGCAAAAAAATTAAATTTTTCGCTTTCTGTTGGAAATTTTTTCAAATAAAACTACATTTCTATATAAATTTTTCTCTAAATGTATTGTTCTACATGTCTGATAAAAAAAAATGCAATAAGTGTATATTTATTGGTTTGGGTAAAACTTATAGCGTTTACAAACTATGGTGCAGAAAAGTGAATTTCCGCACTTTGACTTTCTGAGCACCTGTCATGTTTCCTGAGGTACTACAATGTCCAGACAGTAGAAACACCCCACAAATGACCCCATTTAGGAAAGTAGACACCCTTAGGTATTCGCTGATGGGCATAGTGAGTTCATGGAAGTTTTATTTTTTTGTCACAGGTTAGCGGAAATAGAATTATTATTTTTTCTTACAAAGTCTCATATTCCACTAACTTGTGACAAAAATAAAATTTTGCATGAAGTCACCATACCCCTCATGGAATACCTTGGGGTTTCTACTTTCTAAAATGGGGTCACTTGTGGGGTATTTTGCGTGCCTATGGCTGAGTCCCCGAGGGTGTCGTGGCGCCAGTGCCAGTAAACGGTGGCACACCGTATTTATAGTAGGAATAACAGAGGTGCAGACTTGTAACTTGAAAACAGAATTCCAACTTTACTGAAAACAGTGATGATACAGTAAGCAGTCTTTCCAACAGTTCCTTTTGCAGACAATCACAATTGCAGTGGTCTTACATCCAGCAAGGTAAAACAGAGGGTGATAATACAGGACTTGGAATTGCAGGTGAACCTTACTTTCTTCCTGACTCGTCCTGACTGGAATTGATGCTTCAAGGCCCCAATGCCCTACTTCTGGCTTATATCCTCGAATCTCCAGTTTATAATGTACCTCCTCTTGACATTTAGTACCTCTTGCTCTAGGGATTGCCTCCAGGTTGACTTCTGCTGAACTCGCCTAGGCCTGAGACATGTGGCCTTCACAGACTCCAGGGTCTGCACTCCTTCTCCTAGGGCACCATCTTCCTAGGGTGGATTCCTCACAGGCCATAAGGCCTGGGTTTGGCCTTCACAGGCACATGGCCTGCACTTGTCCTAAGGCATACTCTAGACTGCCTTCCTTCCCTGACTGGGCCTTATATAGACTAGGGCAACCTAGCTCCCTCTAGTGACTAGAGCTGGAATTACATCCCTAGCCGGCCTGCACATAGAACATTTCACAGTAACAGGGGAATCAAATACCATAAATTACATTGATTTACATTGCATGGTACAAATAGGACCTTTACCAGCCTCCTCCTAAAATGAGAGGAGCGACAGCAGCAAGTGACCCTTCCGTAGTGACGGGCAGTACAACTCCCGTACACTACACCTTCCCTGCACAACCAAGTATCCGATAAAATCAAGTGTGCACTGCGCAACGCCATCTGTGGCAAGGTCCACCTAACCACAGATACGTGGACCAGTAAGCACGGCGAGGGACGCTATATCTCCCTAGCTGCACACTGGGTAAATGTAGTGGCGGCTGGGCCCCAGGCGGAGAGTTCCTTAGCGACATTCTTCCGCCGCCAAGGATCGCAGGGCATCATTCTTTGCCTCCTGAAGCCTCCTCCTCCTACTGGACTTCCTCCTCCTCTGCTTCCACCAGCTCATCCAGTCAGCCACACACCTTCACCACCAACTTCAGCACAGCCCGGGGTAAACGTCAGCAGGCCATTCTGAAACTCATATGTTTGGGGGACAGGCCCCACACCGCGCAGGAGTTGTGGCGGGGTATTGAACAACAGGCCGACGAGTGGTTTCTGCCGGTGGGCCTCAAGCCCGGCCTGGTGGTGTGCGATAATGGGCGAAATCTCGTCGCAGCTCCGGGACTAGCCGGTTTGACGCACATCCCTTGCCTAGCTCATGTGCTGAATTTGGTGGTGCAGAAGTTCATTCGCAACTACCCCGACATGTCAGAGCTGCTGCATAAAGTGCGGGCCGTCTGTGCGCGCTTCCGGCGTTCACATCCTGCCGCTGCTCGCCTGTCTGCGCTACAGTGTAACTTCGGCCTTCCCGCTCACCGCCTCATATGCGACGTGCCCACCAGCTGGAACTCCACCTTGCACATGCTGGAGAGACTGTGCGAGCAGCAGCAGGCGATAGTGGAGTTTCAGCTGCAGCACGCACGCGTCAGTCGCACAGGCGAACAGCACCACTTCACCACCAATGATTGGGCCTCCATGCGAGACCTGTGTGCCCTGTTGCGCTGTTTCGAGTACTCCACCAACATGGCCAGTGGCGATGACACTGTTATCAGCGTTACAATACCACTTCTATGTCTCCTTGAGACAACGCTTAGGGCGATGATGGAAGAGGAGGTGGCCCAGGAGGAGGAGGAGGATGAGGGGTCATTTTTAGCACTTTCAGGCCAGTCTGTTAGAAGTGGCTCAGAGGGAGGTTTTTTGCAACAGCAGAGGCCGGGTACAAATGTGGCCAGCCAGGGCCCACTACTTGAGGAGGATGAGGAGGAGGTGGAGGAGGATGAGGATGAAGCAGGTTCACAGCGGGGTGGCACCCGACACAGCTCAGGCCCATCACTGGTGCGTGGCCGGGGGGATACAGAGGATGATGACGATACGCCTCCCACAGAGGACAGCTTGTCCTTACCTCTGGGGAGCCTGGCACACATGAGCGACTACATGCTGCAGTGCCTCCGAAATAACTAAAAGTTGCCTTCTCCAGTGGTGGGTGAAATGACGCATGATTCCCTGCTGTGAGACCTCTCTCCTCTGTCTGGGTGCTGGGCCGAAATAACTGAAAGTGGCCTTCTCCAGTGGTGGGTGATATGACGCCTTATTCCTTGCTGTGGGACCTTTCTCCTCTGTCTGGGTGCCGGGCTGAAATAACTGAAAGTGGCCTTCTCCAGTGGTGGGTGATATGACGCATGATTCCTTGCTGTGGGACCTCTCTCCTCTGTCTGGGTCCTGGGCCAAAATAACTGAATGGCCTTCTCCAGTGGTGGGTGAAATGATGTATGATTCCTTGATGTGGGACCTCTCTCCTCTGTCTGGGTGCTGGGGCAGAAATAACTGAAAGTTGCCTTCTCTAGTGGTGGGTGAAATGATGCATGATTCATTGCTGTGGGACCTCTCTCCTCTGTCTGGGTGCTGGGCCGAAATAACTGAAAGTGGCCTTCTCCAGTGGTGGGTGATATGAAGCCTTATTCCTTGCTGTGGGACCTTTCTCCTCTGTGTGTGTGCTGGGCCGAAATAACTGAAAGTGGCCTTCTCCAGTGGTGGGTGATATGACGCATGATTCCTTGCTATGGGACCTCTCTCCAATTGATATTGGTTAATTTTTATTTTTTATTTTATTTTATTTTAAATCATTTCCCTATCCACATTTGTTTGCAGGGGATTTACCTACATTTTGCTGCCTTTTGCAGCCCTCTAGCCCTTTCCTGGACTATTTTACAGCCTTTTTAGTGCCTAAAAGTTCGGGTCCCCATTGACTTCAATGTTGTTCGGGATAAAGTTCGGGTCAAGTTCGGATCCCGAACCCGAACATTTTCGGGAAGTTCGGCCGAACTTCTCGAACCCGAACATCCAGGTGTTCCATCATCTCTAAAAAAGACCCATGCTCGGTTCGCTTCATTTGAATTTTAGTTCACTGCACGTGCGCCGTGCAATGTACTGTGACACCCTATATGAGTGGTTTGGCAGGGGGAACAGTACAGTCTGTGGGCCTGACACACACTGGCAGGCAAATGCAATTATATTAAAGCGTAAAAATGTAATGACTTTTTTATCTGCAAGGTGCTTTGCCCCCTATATGAGTGGTGGGCAGTGGGCACAGTACAGTCTGTGGGCCTGACACACATTGGCAGGCAACTGCAATTATATTAAAGTGTAAAAATGAAATGACTTTTTATCTGCAAGGTGCTGGGCCACCTGATATGAGTGGTGGGCAGTGGGCACAGTACAGTCAGTGGGCCTGACACACACTTGCAGGCAACTGCAATTATATTAAAGGGTACCATTTAAATTACTTTTTATCTGCAAGGTACTGTGCCAACCCATATGAGTGGTGGGCAGTGGGCAATGTACAGTCAGTGGGCCTGACACACACTGGCAGGCAAATGCAATTATATTAAAGGGTAAAAATGAAATGACTTTTTTATCTGCAAGGTACTGTGCCACCCGATATGAGTGGTGGGCAGTGGGCACCGTTACAGTCTATGTGGGCCTGACACACACTGGCAGGCAAATGCAATTATATTAACCACTTCAGCCCCTAGCTTAAACACCCTTAATGACCAGACCACTTTTTACAATTCTGCACTACACTAATTTCACTGTTTATTGCTCCGTCATACAACTTACCACCCAAATGAATTTTACCTCCTTTTCTTCTCACTAATAGAGCTTTCATTTGGTGGTATTTCATTGTTGCTGACATTTTAACTTTTTTGATATTAATAAAAAATTACCGAAATTTTTGCAAAAAAATTAAATTTTTCGCTTTCTGTTGGAAATTTTTTCAAATAAAACTACATTTCTATATAAATTTTTCTCTAAATGTATTGTTCTACATGTCTGATAAAAAAAAATGCAATAAGTGTATATTTATTGGTTTGGGTAAAACTTATAGCGTTTACAAACTATGGTGCAGAAAAGTGAATTTCCGCACTTTGACTTTCTGAGCACCTGTCATGTTTCCTGAGGTACTACAATGTCCAGACAGTAGAAACACCCCACAAATGACCCCATTTAGGAAAGTAGACACCCTTAGGTATTCGCTGATGGGCATAGTGAGTTCATGGAAGTTTTTATTTTTTGTCACAGGTTAGCGGAAATAGAATTATTATTTTTTTCTTACAAAGTCTCATATTCCACTAACTTGTGACAAAAAATAAAATTTTGCATGAAGTCACCATACCCCTCATGGAATACCTTGGGGTTTCTACTTTCTAAAATGGGGTCACTTGTGGGGTATTTTTACTGCCCTGGCATTTTAGGGGTACCTAAAACGTGAGCAGAAGTCTGGAATCCAAATGCGTAAAAATGCCGTGTGAAATCCTAAAGGTACTCATTGGAATTAGGGCCCCTTTGCACTTCTTCGCTGCAAAAAAATGGCACACGTGTGGTATCGCCGTACTCAAGAAAAGTAGGACAATGTGTTTTGGGGTGTATTTTTACATATACCCATACTGTGTGTGAAAAATATCTCTGTAAATGACAACTTTTTCCATTTTTTTATACAAAGTTGTCAATTTACAGAGATATTTCTTTCACCCAGCATGGGTATATGTAAAAATACACCCTAAAACACATTGCCCTACTTCTCCTGAGTATGGCGATACCACATGTGTGACACTTTTTTGCAGCCTAGGTGCGCAAAGGGGCCCAAATTCCAATGAGTACCTTTTAGGAGGGCATTTGTAGGCATTTGGATTCCAGACTTCTTCTCACGCTTTAGGGCCCTAAAATGCCAGGGCAGTATAAATACCCCATATGTGACCCCATTTTGGAAAGAAGAGACCCCAAGGTATTTATTCCGTGAGGGGCATGGCGAGTTCATAGAAGATATATTTTTTTTTGGCACAAGTTAGCGGAAATTGATTTTTTTTTTTCTCACAAAGTCTCCCTTTCCGCTAACTTGTGACAAAAAGTTAAATTTTTCATGGACTCAATATGCCCCTCAGCGAATACCTTGGGGTGTCTTCTTTCCAAAATGGGGTCATTTGTGGGATGTTTGTACTGCTCTGGCATTTGAGGGTCTCCGCAATCATTACATGTATGGCCAGCATTAGGAGTTTCTGCTATTCTCCTTATCTTGAGCATACAAGCATGCGCCCGTGCAGACTTCTTGGATCGGCTTCTTCAAGTGAAGTGAGCACGCGCCCTGTGCGCACGAGCCAGCGCTTACAGCACGAGGAGGGGGAGGGAGAGGCGGCACAGAGCATTAGGAGGCGGCGCTGGGCACATACAGCGATGACTGCGGCCGGGCACCCTGCATCGCTGGACCTCCCCTTGGGCACCTTATATGTTTGATTGACAGGTTAGTAAAACCTGTTTTTTGACAAAATAACGCTACTAATCGGATAGATGAGCCCACATTAGGCATGCTAATGAGATCCTGAACGTCAGCATATGTTTAGCTGACAGGGCTCAAACGTGGTGACAAATTTCCTTTAGGGTATTTCAGCACCCTGCCTAAGCAATATATAGTACATCGTATTTCATTTTTACTACTCTTAAACAATCAAAACGCATCTTTGGTACTAGTCTACCATCTAGTGGACAAGTGAGGTATTGAACAGATATCTGACAGCTCACTCTATTGTAGAACTTAAAAGCTCTAGTTGGCGCAAATGTACACCCTTCTGCTGTAACTATGCAATGGGAAATATAACTCTTAGCAAACACATAGCATGCTAACATGGTTAAATATGGGAAGGAGTGTCCTAAAGGAATATCTAGACAGAATCATGGGCACTCAAGCCATGGCAACATGGACAAATATATGAAGAAATCAAATGCCTCCAATTCTAAAGGGAGCAAAGCATCAGGAGGACGCTTCATAAACACCCTCCAATTCCTTTCCAATGAACTGATATAGTAGAATATTCCAACATGGAAAATAGCTCAGCTTCTAAAGACCTGTCTGTCTCCTGTATGTTTATGCTCTCAATCTTGACTAAAGTGTTTGATCCCCTGTGCAAGATCTGAATTTTATAAAAACATTATTTGAAACAAGAGGGCATGAGAGTTGACACTTTGAAGTCCAATCAGGCCTACTAAATGACAGCAAAGCTGTCGGCCATAGTTTATTAGTGTTAAGCGTGAATATTCGAATAGAGAATTTTAATTGCAAGTATCACAACTTCAAGAATTTGCAAATATTTTGAATATAGTGAATTATTTTGCAAAAACAAATATTTGTCTATTTTTTTTCATCTGAACCCAATACCTGCCTGCTTCTTCCTTTTGGGCCAATTTGAGAATTCTGCAATACACTTTGTAATTAGAATATTCTTCATTTTTTAATTTATTTTAGCTTATGTGAAAAATCGGCAATGTAATATGCACGTTAATCAAGTAACGGCGGGTTATAGGCAACTTTCCTATTGGGTTGGGTTGCTAGAATTAGTGAACATGTAGAATATAGTGTGATATATATTCGTTAAAAAATATATATATTTTTTCATTTGAACCCAGAGTAGAAAATAACAGAAAATAATGCACTATAAAATTAGATGCAAGCATAACATATGGACTAGGCCCTCACTCTTGATAAAAACTGAAACACTTGGTAAATAGATTTTGATCAAAATACATCTTAGCCCACCTACCAGTGACAAGGTTGTCTCAGTTCAGGCGGGTTACTATACTAACCTATTCATGTTGTGGCGCATTTTTCAGGAGCACAGTCCCCGCACATATGGTGCACTGCCCCTTGTAACCTCCATGTGCATCAGCAACCGGTGGGAGGAGAGACACACACACCTTACCACCTTAATCAAGGTCACCTATTAGATAGGTGGGGCCAAAGTGCTCTTGAATATCACTCCCAGTGTGGGAGCGTATTCACACATGAAGGTGCCACCCCTTCAAGACAAATAAAAAAAATTACAGAAAAAACTATATATAAACCATCCTGCATGATATGGTATTAAATGTGCGGATGTATATGGCTACATTTACAAAATAACAGAAAATAATGCACTATAAAATTAGATGCAAGCATAACATATGGACTAAGCCCTCACTCTTGATAAAAACTGAGACAATTGGCCAATACATTTTGATCAAAATACATCTAAGCCCACCTACCGGCGACAAGGTGGTCTCAGTTCAGGCGTGTTTCTATGCTAACCTATTCATGCTGTGGCGCATTTTTCAGGAGCACAGTCCCCACACATATGGTGTGCTGCCCCTTGTTACCTTCATGTGCATCAGCAACCGGTGGGAGGAGAGACATACACACCTATATGTACCACCTTAATCAAGGTCACCTATTTGTCTTGAAGGAGTGGCACCTTCATGTGTGAATACACTCCAACACTGGAAGTGATATTCAAGTGCACTTTTGCCCCACCTATCAAATAATTCCTGAAATTCGGATCGAATTCCACTACGTGGTATTCGATTTGCTCATCTCTAATTACCACCTAATATTATGAAGGCCAGATGCCCAAACATGTCAAGGGATTGATTGTCTCAATTTTTCACAATTTCTATTTATGACCTTTTGTAGTATCAAAATAACAATTTGTTTAAAAAAAATCACTTAAAGGGGTTGTCCACTTAAAGAGTGTTTACACTTTGGAAATAATACTCTAATCTAAAAAAATAGGTTTGGTACCTCCCACAAGAAGTCATTAAAAGACCTTTGGGGGACATTTCCAAATTTTTGAGTTTTCTACTTTGCATTTTCCATTGTAACTGGGGCATTCAAAGGAGCCCAGGTTACTGGGAAACCTAGCTCCCTGTGAGAGTATTGTACACAGGCAGAGCTGATCAAAGTCTGCTAAGACCCTGCATCTCTGCTGTGGTTGAAAAACCCCAGTGATCACATGTTCGCCGGGCCAAATATGGTTAGTCACTTCCTCAATTAACTGCAAAGCGCTTATTGAGAATCATGCACTTAAAAAAGGAGAAGGGAGAAGAGTTAATAAACCTCCTCTGTCTTCTCCTCGGGGGTCTTCTCAGGGGTCCCTGAGTCTAACATATAAGGTTCTTTGGTTTATATCCTAGAATCCTATGCAGATCTACATGTTTCTTTGTTTATGAAATACAAACAAACTTTGTGGATACTCTGATCTTGTAGACATTATTGCTTCCTTCCTAGTAAAATATGTTTTCGCTTCATCTTTTATTATATATACTGAAAAAAGGAAAAGCAAGAGGTGGCGGCAGCATGAGTATGCCACAGAGTTGCACAAAGACAGAATCTAGAGGCGGCAACAGCATGAGGAGAACACAGAGCAGCACAATGACAGAATCTGGAGGTAGCGGCAACATAAGTAGGCCACGGAGTTGCAGAATTACAGAATCTGGAGGAGACAGCAGCATGATGAGACCACAAAGCGGCACATTGACACAGTCTGGAGGCAGCAGCAGCATGAGGAGACCACAGAGCGGCACAATGACAGAGTCTGGAGGTCTGTGACCACGGGGATCAGAGAGTTAATGGCCCCAAAGTGCTCATTTTTAACCCCCCCTGCAGCCGCAAATCAAATTATGGCTTCGGGGGTGCAGGGGGGGGGGTTACGGGCGGTGGGAGGCGGTGCGGGAGGCGGGCAGTGCGGCGGATTGCAGGGGGGGAAAAAAATGAGCACTTTGGGGCCATTAACTCATTGCTGACACTCTGATAGAAACGGCTGGCATCTGTGCTTGATCAGATGCCAGCCGTTTAACACCTTCCGTACTGAGGTCCGTACGGACCGCAGTATGGAAAGGTTAACAGGGAGGGAGCTCCCTCCCTCTCCCATCGGGGGGCTGCTGTGCCTTTGCAGCCCCCCAACAGGATAAGATCGCAGAGGGAGGGGGCTCCACTCCCTCCACATCCATCACCCGCTGCTCTCTTATGGCAGTGGGTGATGGTTGCCATGGAAGCGGGTGATGGTTGCCATGGAAGCAGGACGCTTTCAGAAGCGTCCTGCACTCCATGGTGCTGAAAGTCTGAATAGACCTGCTAAAGGTCAATTCAGACTTTGTAAAGTAAAAAATACAGCACAGTGCACTATATAGTGTACTGTACTGTATTATACAGACACCAGATCCACTAGATCTACAAGAACCAAGTGGGTCTGGGTCAAAAAAATGTAAAAAAGTGAAAAAAAAGTAAAAATGAAAAAAAAAAAAAACACATATCATATCATTGAATAAAAAAATAAATAAATACACTACACATATTAGGTATCGCCACGTCCGCAAAAATCTGCTCTATAAAAATATCACATGACTGAACTCGTCAGGTGAACGCCATAAAAAAATAATATTGTGTAAATAAGCCATTTTTTGGCACTTTACATCACTAAAAGTGTAATACAAAGCGATCAAAAAAGCATATGCCTCCCAAAATAGAACCAATCAAACCGTCATCTCATCCCGCAAAAAATGAGCCCCTACCTAAAACAATTGGCCGAAAAATAAAAAAACTATGCTTCTCAGACTAAAACATTTTTTTTTTGTTTCAAAAATGCTTTTTAGTCTTAAATGTAAAAAAAAACAATAGACATATTGGTTTTTTGACTCTAACCTTGGCTTAAAAACATACCCAAGGGATAGTTTAAAAGAATGGCTCGGAACTGTACAACAGTGGAAGATTGTAGAGCACAAAGTAATATACTAAAGGAGCGATTCATGGAAAGGGGTTATGAAAAGGAGAAACTAGATGCATGCATTTAGGTTGTGGAAAATGAAAAGAGGGAAGATAAGGGAGCTGTAAAGGAGAAAAAGGATGAGAGAGATTTTAGATTCTATTTTGTGACCAGATATTGCTCTATGTCAGATACCATCAAAAGAGCAGTAAAGAAAAATTGGGGAATACTCAAAAATGACCCTATAATAGGCAAAACTGTACCTGATAACCCTATGTTTATTTTTTAAAAAGCCGCCAATATAAAGACAAAACTTATACATAGTGCCATCCCCGCAATAAGTGAAAAAATGGTGAAAGTTGGAGGTAAATTCACATGGTGCGGTTTTTGCACTGGATGCAAAAATCTAAACATAAAAGAAAGAGTGAGGTCGCTCAGTTGCATAAAATCCAACAAAAATGGAGGGGAGTTTCAAATTAAAGGTCACTGTTCCTGTGAAAATGAAGGAATAATATACGCACTGGAGTGCCCTTGTGGGCTCCAATACGTAGGTAGGACAGTCCGGAAATTAAAGTTGAGGATTCAGGAACATATTGGCAATAAAAGGAGGGGGCTCATGAGCCACAGTGTACCGGCCCATTTTAAGCTGAAGCACGAGAAGAACCCACGGGGTTTGAAGTTTGTAGGACTAGAACTTGTTAAACCACATTGGCGAGGAGGAGATGTGATTAGGCAGATAAACCATAAAGAGGTACAGTGGATATACCAATTGGGTACCTTGCAACCAAACGGCTTAAACATAGAATTCGACCTGAAACCATGCCTGGTCTAAAATATCCCTGGAGAATATATGGAGTAAGAAGACACGGGTCCCGGTGTTATGATGAATGTTCCCTTTGTGGAGGACCTTTCAGTGACGTGTTACAAGTTGTGAATGATAATTGGGTGTCCGGGTCATGCGATACGAGCTATGTGAATGGGAAGAGGTGGGGTTGAGTTTTCTGTGACTATGAGTGGGAGGAGAGAGAGTCAGGTGACTAAGGGATGAATGAGAGGAGGAGGAGTCTCACCGCCCGACCAATAAGGATCCCTAGGTGCTACAATGATGTAGTTTAACCATTGAAAGCATTACTAGAAGAAGGAGCAGAGGAATAGAATGCAATGATGAATGTATAGTTATGACTTACGGCGATACGATGGCAGCGGGATATGATGTGACTGACTTGAGGTTAACCTTACCATGTGGGATATGGGAGACCAGTTGGGAAAGGTTTATGTATGGTGTTTTAGATATTATTGTGTGACTGGATTCCGGTTCCCATGTTTTGTATTTTTAATGTGGGGATTTGGGCTATAAAAAGGGCCCTGGTTTGGACATGCGCAGTTGTCGCCCCTGAGGAAGCCAGAGACCGAAACCCGGGTTGGGCAAACATCGGATTTTACATTTTGATATGCTTTTATCAACCTCTGTTTGTAAGTAGAATAAAACCTTTTACCGTAACAACTAAAAGGGTGCTTCACTATTGTCGATTATTTGATCCTGCAGAGGAGGCGGTCTGAGAAGGATCGTATCCTTTGGAAGTGGACGACAAGCACGAACACCTGAAACACTTTACCTGTGTACTGGACTGCAAGAGCAAAAAGCAGCGCGGTTTCATCCTTTACTACATCAATCTTCGTTATATTCTAGAAGGCAACCATTAGAAACTCAGCTCTAAGTTGAATTCGCAATGCGATTAATATAACCTGTATTACTCGTATTGTGAATTCAACTTAGAGCTGGGTTTCTAATGGTTGTATTGCTAGAATTCACGAAGATAACGAATATCACGAATATAGCGCTATATTCTCAATCTTCGTTATGTTCTAGCAACAACCATTAGGAACTCAGCTCTAAGTTGAATTCGCAATGCGAACATATACTCGCATAGCGAATTCAACTTACAGCTGGGTTCCTAATGGTTGGCTTGCTAGAATATAACGAAGATTGAGAATATAGTGCTATATTCGTGAATTCGTGATATTCGTTATATTCTAGCAATACAAGCATTAGGAACCCAGCTCTAAGTTGAATTCACAATGCGAGTAATTCAGGCTATATTAATAGCATTGCGATTACAACTTAGTCAAATTTGTGAGATCATGATTCTCACATCTGACAGTACATTTTAGCATGGAGGCGTTCCCATGCACACGGGAAGTCGGCAGAAGCAGCAACGGGCATTGACTGGAGCGGGCAGGGAGCCAGGAATCCTCCGGACAGGAAAGAACAGCTTTTGGGAAGACAAGGATAACAACTTTAAAAAAAAAACACGAATATTCAAAATAGCGAATATATAGCACTATATTCGCAATATTCTTGAATTAACGAAGTGCCGATATTCACTAAAAAAATTCGCTATTTGAATACTCACGCTCAACACTAGACATTTACCTTTATTCTCTCCTAGGTGGTGCTGGCACCACTTATATATATAGTTGGGGGGGGTGCAAAGTTAGTGTGTCCGATGATAATGAAGAGATGAGGAAGTTAATGAAGGAGAAATAATTTAAACAAGATTTTACTGCATATAAGTGGAGCACTTAACGCAGAATACAAGATTGTTGTCCACTGAAATAATTCATAAAAGATTTTACTGCATATAAGTGCAGCCCTTAACGCCAAATATCTTTTTCTACTGATATACGCCACTAAAGGCTTTACCACATATAACTGGAACAGGGAACGCCGAGTATATTTTTCTTTTTCCACGTATATACACCACTTAAGGCATTTCAAGAGAGGATTATAGGCTACTAGTTTAAAAATAAACAACGGCGCCTGAGGTGGAGTGATCTCAAGTGAACGGGACATAGCGGAGGAAGTACGTCTGCGCTAGAAGAGCGAGATGCGGTCCTTGTGCGGTATCTGTGCTGCAGAAAAGTTCCCGTAGTGTCCAGTAAGGAATAACGCAGATAGATGCGGGCTGGTGTGAATTAGTTCGCAGTTTTGTGCAGGGTTATTGCATAGTGTATTCACCTGTTTTCGTGTGCAGCTCTTATGGATGTCGACACGTAAGCGCCCAGTGTGTGAAACGTATATACAAAATTTCAACACAACGTAATTCAGTCCATACCGCAAAAAGGACTTTCCCACATATAACTGCAGAGCTGAACCCTGAATATATTTTGATTTTTGTACAGAAATACGCCACTAAAGGCTTTACCACATATAACTACAACAGTGAACGCTGAATATATTTTAGTTTTTCTACTGCTATACATCAATAAAGGTTTTTCAAGATATAAGTGCAACAGCAAATGGCGAATATATACAGTATTTATTTTTCTACTGTTATACGTCACTAAAGGTTTTTCAAGATATAACTGCAGCAGCAAATGGCGAATGTATATCTATTTTTCTACTGATATACATCCATAAAGGTTTTTCTATATATAGGTGCACCAGCGAATGGCGAATGCATATTTATTTTTCTACTGCAATACACCAGTACAGTAAAGGCTTTACCAGATATAACTGCAACAGTGAACTAAGAATATATTTTTCTTGTAGTACTGAAATACACCCCTATACACTTTCACCGGAAATAACGGCAGAAAAGACCTGAGAATATAGATTTCTTGTTGGACTGAAATAGGCCCCTATACGCTTTCACCAGAAATAATTGCAACAGTGCAGTGTGTATATATTTTTCTTTTTTTTACCAAAATGCGCCCCTATATGCTTTGAACAGAAATAACTGCAGAAGTGAAATGTGTATATCTTTTTCTTGTAGTACTGAATAGTGATGAGCGGCATAGGCAATATTCGAATTTGAGAAATTTTGCGAAATTTTGGCCAAATATTCGCCATAAATTCACAAATACGTGATCTCCGGTCATTATTTACTTGATTGCAAAAATCGGCAATGTAATATATTCGAGATAAACACTAAGGTGTAGGAAACTTTCATATTGGTTGCTAGGGATGTTGCTAAGTGTCGATATTCGCAATAAATTCACAATAAATTCACGATTAGAATATTCGCGATCAACAGTATTTGCGAATATGAATATATAGCACTATATTCTGAAAGGTTTTTCAACATAACACTTGCAGCCCAATAACAAAAAGCTGGAAAGACACAGCTGTCTAATGACTATTTGGATCCCAAAATAATCTTTCCCTGCACTTGTAAATCACTTTCCTATCACTGTCCCTAGTGACTTCTGACGTTTCTCCCTGCACTAAGATGCTGTGAAATTATTCCTCCCTATCCTTTCCCTGCACTTATAAATCGTTTTTTCTGTCTTTTTTTTCCCACAATCGTCTTTCCACTTGCAGTCCCTAGAACCTTCACACTTCTCTCCCTGCACTCTGAATGCTGGAAAATGTCTGACTGTAAGATGGCCGACGTATTTATAGGGCTGTGACATCTCAGGGCTAGCTGGCTGCTGATTGGCTGCATGCAGGCAAGTCAATCTGGGTGACTCTGCATTTCCAGAGTTCCTTGCCCCATGTCCTCACACGTGTAGCCGCTATTTTAGAAAAATTGTGATTCATTATCACGAAGCGTGAGGAAATTCGCATTAGTTGCGAATCGAATTTTTCCTGAAATTCTAAACGAATTCCACTTTGTCAGCTTCGATTCGCTCATCTCTAGTGGCCAACAAATAGAAACGTCCCTCAGGGAAAGTGAGTCATGAGCCTCTTTCATATTACAGCATATCTGTATCCTATCCTAAGGACCAAAGGTCACAAAAGGTATTGGGCCTTTTCTCTAAAATGCATTTAGACATAGTTAATACAAGGCCCTTACTAATGTATTGTGATTGCCCATATTGCCTCCTTTGCTGGTTCGATTACATTTTCCATCACATTATACACTGCTCGTTTCCAGTGGTTACAACTAGAGATGAGCGAAGATTTACAAAGATATTTTTACAAAGAAATTCGCTTTGTGACGAATGACTTAATTTGTAAGTAGTGGCTGCAATGACAAGGAATGGCGATTGCGCCGCTCCCCATCATTGTACTCCTCAGATGCAGTGCTCATCGCCGATCGTGGCATCTGACATTAATATTAAGGTCTATATAAAAGAAAATCATACTTACTTCATCCATTTGATCGTGAAGAGCCCGCCGCAGCCATCTTGATTGAAGTTCCATCGTGAAATCTCACGCGACACGTGATGATGTCATCATGTCTGCAAGCGTGGGGATGTCATACGTCACCGCGCACAATATTTCACATGGGATCTTTTTTTACCCCATTTTACCATGAAGCTCAGCTTTGCGAGGAATCAAATTTTTCCTGAAATTTGGCTCAAAGTCCAATTTGGACATTTCGATTCGCTCAACACTACAAACACAACCCCAAAGCACCTATTTAGGGGTAAATTTACACCCCACCCCTTTCCTGCAAGTCCACCCCTTTCTGGGATTGTTGGCTCCTCGGGGCAGATGCTGTTGAGAGACATCACCTAACCTTAGGATCGAATAGGTTATTTGTGAATCATGCTTGGAGATCTTGGGCCTTTGGGAGGACATTCTAGTGCAGGGGTAGTCAACAGCTGGAGTGCCGAAGGTTGCTGACCCCTGTAGTGCTTTCATGGATCAGTCCAGCCCAACGTAATTACCGCTGGCCATCACGTCATAGTGAATGAGTAGATGCCACTTCTTATGACTGGTTTTAGAAACTACTTGCAATTAGTGATGTCACGAACATAAAATTTTCAGTTCGCGAACAGCGAACGCGAACTTCCGCAAATGTTCGCGAACAGGCGAACCGGGCGAACCGCCATAGACTTCAATAGACAGGCGAATTTTAAAAACCAAAGGGACTCTTTCTGGCCACAATAGTGATGGAAAAGTTGTTTCAAGGGGACTAACACCTGGACTGTGGCATGCCGGAGGGGGATCCATGGCAAAACTCCCATGGAAAATTACGTAGTGGACGCAGAGTCGGGTTTTAATCCAAAAAGGGCATAAATCACGTAACATTCCTAAATTGTTTGGAATAACATGCTTTAAAACATCCAGTGTGTGTATACGATCAGGTATGATGTTGTATCGATCAGGTAGTGTAAGGGTTACGCCCGCTTCACTGACATTGACAGACCAAACTCCTCTTTTAATGCACCGCAAACAACCGCAAACAGTCCATTTGCACAACCGCAAACTCCCCATTTGCACAAGGTTGGATACCAAGCTAGCCACGTCCCGGTGATGTCATTGAAGGTTTCTTCCTCCACCCAGCCACGTACAACACCAAGGGTCCCCGAAAGGTCAATTGAATTGATTTTTCGAACGGGGAGATGGTTAAAAAAAACGCTGGCTCCCTCCCCTTTGTTTTAATCCACGGTCACTGCTTCTGCGCCTTGCAATTTACTCTCACACCCGATATGAGTGGTATTTTCTATAGTACTATCCTCATCAGTTTAATCCCTCTAACGTCCCCGACTCCCAATCTGGGGGCCATTTATTGAATAGATTTTTCGAACGGGGAGATGGTTAAAAAAACGCTGGCTCCCTCCACTCTGTTTTAATCCACGGTCGCTGCGTCTGCGCCGTGCAATTTACTGTCACACCCGATATGAGTGGTATTTTCTGTAGTACTATTCTCATCAGTTTAATCCCTCTAACGTCCCCAATCTGGGGGCCATTTATTGAATAGATTTTTCGAACGGGGAGATGGTTAAAAAAACGCTGGCTCCCTCCACTCTGTTTTAGTCCACGGTGACTGCGTCTGCGCTGTGCAATTTACTGTCACACCCGATATGAGTGGTATTTTCTGTAGTACTATTCTCATCAGTTTAATCCCTGTTACATCCCATATCAGGGATTGCCTTTTGTGAAAAAAAATTTAGGCCTGGTACCTTCGACTGCCTTCACAATGACAGACCAAACTCTCATACACCAAACTGAATTGATTTCAGAAACCGGGAGATGGAAAAAGCAGCTTGGTCGGTCCTCATACTCCCAAATTGGGGCACTGCGCGTGCACAGAGCAATGTGCTGTGACACCTTATATGAGTGGTGTCTTAACTGGTACTATTCCTATCAGCGGCGGGCGGATGCGTGGTAACTTGAGAGCAGGTGACCGAAGCTGAGCTGGAGGAGGATGGTGCGTCAAGGTTCTTAGCGGAAGCTGTTGAAGATTGGGTGTCCTGTCTAAGCCAGTCAACTACGTCCTCAGAATTTTTCGGGTTCAGGGTACGTGGCCTCTGAACACTAGTCATTATTCCAGGGACAGTGGAAATCACAGCACCACGACCACGACAGCCCCTGTGGGGTGGCCTGCCTCTGCCTGTCATTTTTTTTTCGATAAGTTGTACTGTGCCACCCGGTATCAGTGGTGGGCACTGGCAGTGGGCACACTACAGTCTGTGGAAGTGGGCCTGACACACACTGGCAGCAGGCAAGCAACTGAAATTAGACTAATGTGTAAAAATGAAATGCCTTATTTATCGGCAAGCTACTGTGCCACCCGGTATCAGTGGTTGGCACTGGCAGTGGGCACACTACAGTCAGTGGAAGTGGGCCTGACACACACTAGCAGCAGGCAAGCAGCTGAAATTAGACTACTGTCTAAAAATTAAATGCCTTTTTATGCAAAGTCCTGTGCCAGCCGGGTATGAGTGGTGGGCACTGGCAGTGGGCACACTACAGTCACTGGAAGTCAGCCTGACACACACTGGCAGGCAACTAAACTTAGATTAAAGTGCAAAAATTAAATGCCTTTTTTGATGCAAAGTCCTGTGCCACATGGGATGACAGGGGTGGGCACTGGCAGTGGGCACACTACAGTCAGTGGAAGTCGGCCTGACACACACTAGCAGCAGGCAAGCAGCTGAAATTACACTAAAGTGTAAAAATTAAATGCCTATTTTGATGCAAAGTCCTGTGCCAGCCGGTATGAGTGGTGGGCACTGGCAGTGGGCACACTACAGTCACTGGAAGTCAGCCTGACACACACTGGCAGGCAACTAAACTTAGATTAAAGTGTAAAAATTAAATGCCTTTTTTTGATGCAAAGTCCTTTGCCACATGGGATGACAGGGGTGGGCACTGGCAGTGGGCACACTACAGTCAGTGGAAGTCAGCCTGACACACACTGGCAGGCAACTAACCTTAGATTAAAGTGTAAAAATTAAATGCCTTTTTTTGATGCAAAGTCCTGTACCACACGGAATGACAGGGGTGGGCACTGGCAGTGGGCACACTACAGTCTGTGGGCCTGCAGCTCCTCACACACAGGCAGGCCATGCAATTGCAATATGCATATAAAGGAAAAAAAAAAAAGACTAATGTTGCAGCCCTAAAAAGGGCTTTTTGGGGTGCTGTCAGGACGCTGTCCTTACAGCAGAGATCAGATGAGTCTTTCAGGACTGGAGTGGACACTGAGTACACTAGCCTAGCTATCGATTTCCCAATTAAATCAGCAGCAATTACACTCTCCCTCCTCTCACTAAGACTGCAGCTTCAGAATGAATCTAAAATGGATGCTGTTCAGGAGGTGGGAGGGTCTGGGAGGGAGGGTATGCTGCTGATTGGCTGGAATGTGTCTGCTGACTGTGAGGTACAGGGTCAAAGTTTGCTCAATGATGATGTATAGGGGGTGGACCGAACATCGCATATGTTCGCCCGCTGAGGCGAACGCGAACAAGCTATGTTCGCCGGGAACTGTTCGCCGGCGAATAGTTCGGGCCATCTCTACTTGCAATAACAATTCTGGAGCTTCATTTTCTCACAACTGTATGTGGTGCTGTGCCTCTGTGATACCTGCTAGAAGTTTATATGGATTGCCAACTCTGCCTGTTACTAGGTGGAGGTGCGTCCCTGCACAATCTGCCACTGACAGTCCTGGTAAGATGGTGTCAGCCTGTGCAGGCACACGGCAGAGGAACAGCACAGGACAGAGTCAGTCAAAGAGGTGCACCAGAATGATCCTATCAATAGGGAATACAATTATTCGCTAAATCAGACACAAGTATCTTCCATCTATTATGTCACATCTTATCAGGACCTGTTCAGCTACTCCTGAGTTGGTCACATGACTGTCATTTACACACATTTGTTTGTCCGCTGTGTCCATGTAGACAATAACCTGCGCATGATTCACCTTTCCTCCTGCAAGATTAACCCTCCGTGACTTCCTACTACCAATCTTGTCTCACCCTTCCTCTACACGCAGAAGAATCTCATCTTTTACCTGTCTGCATTATGTAATACATGGTCCCTCCTCATTGCATTATTTAATACGACCTACCCCTCCTCATCACAAGGTTTCGCTTCTGCTTATGGCGTAATATTACCACTGCAGGCTCTTCACAGGAGAAACAACGTGCAAACCTGTACATTATGACTAAGCATTTTGGTTTTCAAATTAATGTTCATGATTTTTTTATAGAATTTATCCTTTAAAACATTTTTAGAAAATTAAATGGTGTTCTTCGTTTTGGACAATCCCTACGTGTTTGAAGGTTTACTTGATAATACTTTGTAGTGATGAGCGTATTGAAGTCCATAAAGTGTACTTCGATTCAAATTCAGGATACATTTGATTCGCTGCAAAGCTGAATTATCTCGTGCTCCGCGGTAGCAAATCAATTTAAATTGAAATAGTGTAAAAAACTAAAAATAATAATACTTATCTGATCCATTTGCTCGCAATGAGTCGGTCACTGCCATCTCGCTTGAAGATCGCGGCCGAAATCCAATGTGCGACAATGTGGCATATGTCATCACCACACCCGTAAGTGTGATGATGTCATCTCGGACCACGCAAGATTTCACTCCAGACCTTCATGCAAGATGGCGGCGGCCTCACTCTCCGTCACAAGCAAATAGATCAGGTAAGTATTTTTATTTTACACTCTGTAATCTATAGAAAAACCTTGTGTTAATTTTTTCTGCAGCGCCTCCACAGGGATCATTAAGCATTACACAGCACAACATTCAAATCAATAGGTTATATGACGCAAGGCAGGACAGGTCCTCCAGAGAATGAGATGCTCTTTGTAACCACTCTCCACTCTGGCCAAGAGAGGAGGATTCTGAACAGAGGACCTCCCTCTATTAAAGGGGGTTCTCCGAGACCAGGACTCTTTTCCATATGGCTGGGTAGGATTCAGGGGTAAGAGTAAAAAGACTCACTATTGGCACACTGGGTACAGCACCGAGCTCTCGTTCTCGTTAGCTTCCAGTCCTTGCTGTAGCAGCAGAGGGACATGTTGTTCACATGCATTTCATCCCTGCAGGCCAATTAATAGCTTCAGCCTCGACATGTGCAGGCATGGCACGTGACAGCTGCCCCCAATGAGCTTATTAACATGTCGCACTTCCAATCCAACAGGGACCAGAAGTGTAAAAGAAGGGAACTTGAACCAGAAAGCCAGTGACATTTTTCAACACCTGCACAATGTCTGGCAATAAGAAAAGGAGTCCCTGATCTCTAAGAATCCCTTTAAATCTGAACTAGGATAAGTAAAAATGGGTCTTCTAACCTGTGCAACTTCTTTAGGTCTTGAATACATTTAGCTATTATTAAAGGGTATCTGTCAGTAGATTTGTACCTATGACACTGGCTGACCTGTTACATGTGCGCTTGGCAGCTGAAGGCATCTGTGTTGGTCCCATGTTCATATGTGCCCGCATTGTTGAGAAAAATTCTGCTTTAATATATGCAACTGAGCCTCTAGGAGCAACAGGGGTGTTGTCTTTACACCTAAAGATTCTCCTCTCTCTAAAACTGGTGCACCCTCTCCGCTTTGATTGACAGGACCAGAGGTGGTGCATAGGGCGCAGCAGTTTCAGGGAGAGTAGAGACTCTAGATGTAAAAGAAACACCCCCATTGCTCTTAGAGACTCATTTGCATATATTTAAACATCATTTTTCTCAGCAACGCGGACACATATATGGATATGGACACTGGGTCCTCATAGTGTTTTCTTCCTCCCAGACGTGGGCATGGTCAATTGATCCTCTTCAGCCAACTACTGGCTTTACCAGTGATGTGTCCTCAAGAGACAATTTACCACTTAAGCCAGCGGTTGCAAAGCTGGGAGGAAGAAAGCTAATTTTCTGTAGGGGAGGCAGTCTGCCAACACCTGTGAGAAATGTATTTATTCCCAGACAACCCCTTTAAGGGTATTGTCCAAGATTTTGCAAGTGATGATCTATCCTCAAAAGAGGACATCACTATCTGAAAGACAAGGATCCAACATCCCACACCTGCCAATCAACTGTTCTGAAGTAGCTCTGGTTTTGGAAATCTTTTTGTGTAGTGGACAGTAGTGATGAGCAGGAGGTGCCATATTCGATTTCGCGAATATTTGATTGAATATTCGTCATATATTCCTCAAAATCGAATATTCGTCATTCTATATATTGCGAATAAAACTTAGAGCTGAGTTCCTAATGGTTGTATTGCTAGAATTGACGAAGATAACAAATATCACGAATATAGCGCTATATTCTCAATCTTCGTTATATTCTAGAAAGCCAACCATTAGGAACTCAGTTCTAAGTTGATTTCGCAATGCGATTAATATAACCTGTATTACTCGCATTGCGAATTAAACTTAGAGCTGAGTTCCTAATGGTTGTATTGCTAGAATATAACGAAGATGACGAATATCACGAATATAGTGCTATATTCTCAATCTTCGTTATATTCTAGCAACAACCATTAGGAACTCAGCTCTAAGTTGAATTCGCAATGCGATATATACTCGCATTGCGAATTCAACTTAGAGCTGGGTTCCTAATGGTTGTATTGCTAGAATATAACGAAGATTGAGAATATAGCGCTATATTCGTGAATTCGTGATATTCGTTATATTCTAGCAATACAACCATTAGGAACCCAACTCTAAGTTAAATTCGCAATGCGAGTAATTCAGGTTATATTAATGTGAGATCGTGATTCTCAAATCTGACAGTACATTTTAGCATGGAGGCGTTCCCATGCACACAGGATGTCAGCAGAAGCGGCAACGGGCATTGACTGGAGCGGGCAGGGAGCCAGGAATCCTCCGGACAGGTAAGAGCAGGTAACAGCTTTTGGGAAGTGGGAAGACAACCAGAGAGCAACTTAAAAAAAAAAAAACTAATATTCGAAATTGCAAATTTTTAGCGCTATATTCGCAATATTCACAAATTAGCGAAGTGCCGATATTCCCTAAAAAAATTTGCTATTCGAATATTCGCGCTCAACACTAGTGGACAGAGCCGGTTACCAATCAGTTTGATCGGAACAAAGCTGAATTAAATGAATTGTCAGCAGAACCAAATGGTTCTGAGTTGTCAGCAGAACCCGATGAGGCCATTAATTGGCTGTATAGTAAGGCCTTATTCACACATCCGTTGTGTTTTGCGGATCCACGGAGCCGCAAAACACGGACACACCGGCAATGTGCATTCCGCATTTTTGCGGACCGCACATTGCCCGAACTCCATAGAAAATGCCTCTTCTTGTCCGCAATTGCGGACAAGAATAGGACATGCTCTATTTTTTTTGCGGAGCCGCGGACCGGAAAATCGGCGGCGCGCTCCGCAAAATCGGATGCGGAGAGCACAGTGTGTGCTCTCCGCATCGATCCCGGCCCTATTCACAGTCAATGGGTCCGCATGTATTCCGCAAAATTGCGGAATACATGCGGATGTGTGAATAAGGCCTTACATGTCGTTAACATGACGTCACTGCTACAGCCCGTAAATAGAGTCCGGTCAGGAGATCCAGATTGGCAGTGCAGGGTCTGTCATGTATTTTCATGTTCTTTATCTCTATTTCAGGCAGATCCCAGGAGAATGTCTACTTTCCTCCTACAACCAGACAATCCCTGTCTGTGCACTACACTATAGATGGAGCTGTGTAGTTTCAGTGCAGACTTCTGGCACCAAACCTACAGCCATTACTTCAAAATCTTAAACAACCCCTTTAAAACACTCTGAGCATAACTGATGCATTTGTTACACAGGGCTTGAGGAGGCAGAGCATGACAAAAGGATTCAGAGTATAACAAAGAGAGAAAACTTTACATCAGGCATAAACTGGTTATCTGCGAGGTATGGCACAAATTTCATATGGTTTGGGGGCATTGGTAGACCCCACTCCGGGGGTAAGGTCCAGTTTAGCCCCAGGAGGTGCTTGGAATGTGAAGTTTTGTAACAGTGTTGTGAAGAAGATAAACAGTTCCATTTTAGCCAAGTTCTCCCCAGCACAACTTCTCTTACCTAAAAGTAAAAAATGTAGAAAAGATTATAAAGATAATACAGCAAATAAATGTTATAATGAATAATCAAAAATTATACAGTTTTCCAATATACTTTTTTTTTTTTTAAACTTTTATTTGTAAACAAATATCAGTACAGTACCAGAAAAGGATACAAGTACAGATTGTACACAATTAACAATCAGAATAATAAGGAGTTATTATAAACAGTGCAGGTAGTAAGCAATTACATAGCAAGTAAAGGATGCCCAGTAATCCAATATACTTTTAAGAGGGTGTTCCAACGATAACTGTAACAGCACCTAAATACCCCACATCGTGCCAACGGTATCCTAAACCACCAGTGAAGTAACTGGTGACCGCCATGACGTTATATTTGCCATGTTATATCATACATGCTGTAACAGGCTTCGTTTTACAAGTGTGCTAGACCAAGGATTGTGTGAAAAGACCAATATAATTTTTATACAAACACCACATTTAGCATATAATATACCTTTAACACTGTAGCTGTGGGCCTAGAGCTTGACTGAGGTCATGGGTCATATGTGTGGCCATTAGATTACATCCTAGGTAGGACGTGGTTATAAATAGAAGGAAATACAGTGCCTTGTTCTTAGCGTGTGTATGGCCAGTTTTACATTAGCCTATTCAGTCCGGGAAACACGCTTTGCGTGACAGCAGTATTTCTCCGGCTGAACACTGGTCCTGTGAACAAACTCCCAGCATTATAATTAGAGGAGAAGGAGAAAAGTATTCAAAAATCGTCTGCTTCGCTGAATTTTACAAAAAATTTGCTTTGAGATTAATTACTTTCTCACGAAACACATTTCTTTGTGAGTAATGGATGCAATGACAGTGAGCGATGATTACTCCCCATCATTGGACCCCTCAGATGCCGCATTCATAGATGATCGTGGCATCTCACAGTATCAACACAGTGTAAATTTTTTTTATAAGAAAGATCTAGTGTGAAATTTTGTATGGCCCGTGATGACGTCATTATGTCAGTCGGCATGGTGACTCATACATCACCGTGCACTGAATTTTCTAAGAGATCTTCTTGAAGCAAGGTGGCTGTGGCCGGCCTGTCGCGAGCAAATGGATGAGGTAAGTATAATTTTTTTTCCGTCTTTTATCGCCATTCAGGGAAAATCGATTCGCTACCATGAAGCATGAGGAAATTCAGCTGTGTGTCGAAACGAATTCTCTATCAAATTTGGATCGAATTCCACTTCATCAGATTCAATTCTCTCAACACTAATTATAATGATGTATAATTCTGTGAATTTCAGGAGCAGTGTTCAGCCCAGGAAATACACAGCTCAGCTGGCTGTATCGTAGAAGATGGGATTAGATGGGATTAGATTTTCAGCAGGCAGTATCGCACACAGCAGGCTCTGTATCAGGCACATATACATGTTAGGATTAGATACAGATGTGTTTGGGTGGGCTTGCCGCTTCCAGCTGTTTATCTCACTCTGGAGATGATGAGGGAAGAGCTTGTCGACGGTCAGTGATGAGTTTAGATACACAGCTAAGCAGGCTGTATCACACAGGGTAGGATTAGATACAGATGTGTTTGGGTGTACTTGCTGCTTCCAGCTGTTTATCACACTCTGGAGATGGTGAGGGAAGAGCCTGTGTGCCGTCAGTAATAGGATTTAGACACTGAGTGAGAAGTAGATTCATGTCTGTGCAGAAAGATGGACACAGGAGTTATAGAGGGAGTAGCTGCTGCAGGCAGAGCAGTCTGGGGGGCGTGGCCAGCCTGTGACTCATCACTGTGCACTGCAGCCAGGCTTGTGTGTCAATAAAGTTATGTATTCAACAAAACAAGAAGAGGAGAAAGTAAACAGATCTGCCAGGATAATCTGATGTCTTCTAGGGAGAAAGGAAAGCTCGGACATGAAAAACAGGTATTGGGGGCATATGTATGCAGGGTGAGGGGTATTAGGAGCACATCAAAAAAATTTAGATTTTGGGACCGGACAACCAATTGCTTCCTGGCGGCTGAAGGGTTCTATTACTGAGCTATTTTATATGGGCTTTTTGAGTTACATCTATACATTGTTTGCTTGGAGCTTGTGTGGAGTGGACTTTGGACTGTAATGTAGCTGTAAAATGCTTACGTTGCAGTCCAAGGTCTATATACATTAATATATCAGGAACATGGAGGTGAGAGAGTTCTCCAGGAACTGTTTTGCTGACACTCTAAAGATAAGATAACAAATGTGTAGCTAAGACTCGTGTCTCTCTATCATTGGATAAACTTAAACATCATGTCATTGGACTACGACTATATATGTTTCATATACCCAATAAACGTCAGAGTGGCATTGTATACCAGAATCGTATCGTGTGTCAATGCTGCTCTCCTAGCGCTAGAAAAGAATCAAATCAAGCTGAATACCGAAGTCTAGTACCAGGGGTACCAACTACCAATAAGAGGGAAGAAATGAATATTCCTAACAATCTGGGGGCTCTGTCCGGGATCGAGAAGGTCATCCTCGGGTCTGGTGAGAAGAGACACCAATTTTGTCCTCTGGCCGATCCGAGGGCACTGGCCACGTCTCGGAGTAAGTACAGAGTTTTTTTTTTTGTATCCGGGATACATAGATACAACTCAGGGAGTTGTACACAGTTCAGGGAACTGTCAGATAGGTACTCAGGGAGTACCCAGTATTGTGTCAGGGACACATACGATACAACTCAGGGAGTTGTACACAGTTCAGGAACTGTCAGATAGGTACTCAGGGAGTACCCAGTATTGTGTCAGGGACACATACGATACAACTCAGGGAGTTGTACACAGTTCAGGGAACTGTCAGATTAGGTACTCAGGAGTACCCAGTATTGTGTCAGGGACACATAAGATACAACTCAGGGAGTTGTACACAGTTCAGGGAACTGTCAAGTTAGGAATTTAGGGAAGTCCAGTAACAAGGAAAGCGTACTTCAGAGGGCTTGACTTCACAGAAGGTTTCACAGCTTGATTTGATTCTTAATAAGATAATTATAGAAGTTTTGAATGATAAGTTGTTTGATAATTGTAGAAGTTTTGCATGATAAGTTGTTTTGTCTAACATACTTATATAAGGGGAAGTGACAGGCTGGGTGGTAAGTGTACAGCTGTCATCCCAAGACTAACATTCTGTTTTGCTATTGCTGTTTTGAATTCTGTTTGTAAGAAAATAAGTTTTGATAATGAGTAGTCAAAAATCTAAGACAGAATGCCCTAAACTAGAACCAGGTGAAACATGTAAATAATATGTTGCCCGAAGTCAGTCCTACAAATTATTACCTTGTTAACCCATGGGTAGATAATTTGGCAGGATGGACAGAGGCAATGGAAGTGGTAGACCCCTTTCCCAGGGAAGGAGACAATAGCATATATCACATGGACATGGTCAAGGGTCTATGCTTAGGCGACACTGCCGCCTGGCTGTATTTTGAACCTGACCCTTCATGGGATATGGATTATATGCAGAAAGGAGGAGAACAATGGCTAGAGATAGCTCCTCACTGGTATGACCCCAACATGTGACAAAAGGTTTAAAAAGATCAAAAGACGATAGAAAACTACATGAGATATAGACTAAGAAGGAAAATGATAAAAAACATCAGATGTATCCCCCACCTTTATATCTACATAAAATTAACTGTTTAGCGCTCAGGATTTAATAGCAGCCAGTCACATAATAGCAGGACACGCAGTTAATAAACAACCCCCACCCCCAATTGTATCGAGATATAATTTAAGGAACAAGGGTTAAGTGGAAAAGGATAGTGAGATAAGGGGATCTGAGACATCCATGACTTTTTTGACGGTTGGTAATCAACTGATGAAAAAGGCTTTGGACATAGATGACCTTAATAAAATTATTAAACACTGCCCCAAGCCTACTGTGGCTCCGTCTGGCACAGTGGCTTATTTAAAGAAAGCCTGTAAAGGGAGAAATAGGCGAAAGACAGCAGGAAACTTTCATAGATCAAATGATAGAAACCAAGACTTCCAAATCATGAATAACTGCTGTTATAACTGTGGACAGCAGGGACATTGGGCTAGAAAGTGCACAACACCCAGGAGAGACACGCAGAATAGGGGAGCACACAGCAAACAACAGCCCATGACACAAAGGGGACAGAATACAGATAGACAGGGTACGCAGACTTAGCCCAGGTTCCCCATTGATTGGAATCATCAACAACCCTACTGACGGGGCCCGGAGGGAGTCACCCCAGCTTTCACACAGGTCACCACCCACTGGAAAGATACACTTATTATTTTGCTTAAAGTTGCGGGAAGGAAGGTAGGATTCATGGTAGACAGCGGCACCACCTCCAGTGTGTTTCACAAAGACATGTACAAGGGACTTGTTTGTGAAGTTGGACTTGGCAGTGACAGTAAAAAATGACGGACTAAGTATTCACTCAGCTACCATGCCCATAGTGACCCCAGCTATATGTACTTTTGTTAGTTTACAGGACCACCCTGAGTTAGGAGACATAAACCCTTCACTATGGTCACAGGGCGACTATGACACGGGCCTGATTGATTGCACACCTTATCAAGCCAATCTTAAACCCGTTGCCACACCAGTGTATCAAAAGCAATACCCACTGTCCAAGGAAAAGATTGAGGGTCTACGGCCAATGATAGAAGAATTTCTGAGAAGAAATCCTCGAGGAGGTGATTTCACCTTACTCTACCCCTATCAATCCTGTGACAAAGGCAGATGGTACTACCCGCTTTGTCCAGGATTTGAGGGCAATCAACAATCTCATTGTGCCCATAGCCCCGGTGGTTCCTGATGTCACAACTCTCCTTTCCTCCATCCCCGCGGAAGCCGTCTGTTTTAGCGTGATTGATTTGAAAAATGCTTTCTTCTCAATCCCAGTTAAAAGAGTACCCGACTTATTTTGCTTTTTCCTTTGAGGGACGTCAACTGACCTGGGGTAGAATGCCACAGGGGTATGCTGATTCACCAGTTGTGTACAGCATTGTCCTCCAAGCCACTTTGAAACCCTGGCACCTCCCAAGGTTCCATCCTGATGCAGTATGTTGATAATCTACTGTTGTGCAGCATGTCAGTGGAGGCAAGTGTACATGATGGTATATCCTTGTTGAAATGGTTGTCAGAATGTGGTCATAAAGTGTCGTTAAAGAAACTGCAGTGGTGCAAAAGCAGGTTGAATACTTGGGCTTTGTCCTCACACAGGGGGAAAGAAGAATCAGTCCCGGAGAATCCAGTCTATTGTGGGTCTGGTCACCCCACGTACCAAGAGGGAAATGCTGTCCTTTCTTGGTATGATAAACTACTGTAGACAATGGATCCCCGACTGTTCTTAATATGACAATATTTTGAGGCAAGCCACTCTGGAAGAATCCCCAGAGCAAATAAGATGGTCAAAAGGAATGTTGAATGCTTTCGATACTCTGAAATGTTCATTGATGTGTAGCCCAGGATTGGGCCTCCCTGATTATAACCTACCATTCCACATGTCTGCACAACAAAACTGTAAAACCATGGCGGGGGTACTCACTCAAGAACACGGGGGAAAGTTGCGCCCTTGTGCCTTTTTCTCAAAGGTAATGCCTGTCCCTGTACAAGGGATGCCGGCATGTCTACGTACTCTTGCGGCCTGTGCGATGATGGTGGAATTAGCCACACCTTTTACACTGGGACACCACACTGTCTTGCATACTATCCATGACGTAGTGGGACTACTCAGAGGTATTTGTACGCAGCACATGTCAGCACAAAGATTGTCAGGATATGAAGTCCTTTACTCAGTGATCCATCATTACAGATTAAATATGCCTCACATACGGCAGGACCAGCACCTATACTGAATGCATTACTAGGACTAAAAGGGACAGAAGACTTTTTACCAGACAAACATGACTGTCTCAAGGTACTCGAATACGAAACCTCCCCAGACTAGACTTGTCAGCCACCCCCATACCAAACGCACCAGAAGTGTCAGTAGACGGTTCATGTTCACGTCCACTCGATACCGTCTACTGTGCAGCATATGCAGTAGTGATGCTGCCAGATATTATCCTTGAGTCACGACCCGTTCATGTGCAATCAGCCCAAGCTGCAGAATTAATAGCACTTACAAGGGCATGTCAAATACACAAACAAACCTGTCACAATATACACAGACAGCAGATATGCACATGGGGTAGTGTGGGACCATGGGGTAATCTGGCAACGCAGGGGTTTCACCACAGCTGACGGTAAGAAAATATCACATTCCCAGCTTATAGATGATCTGTTGGCCGTCCTCCAGCTTCCCTCACAAATAGCTGTTATACATTGCAAAGCACATACTCGAGGAAAAGACTGGTTTATCCTGTTTTGCAGAAAATCCACACACTGGATTGGTCTGCAAAGAGGGGAAACCATGTATACCCCAGCACAGCGCTGCACTTTTCATAGCACATTTTTACGGAGTAGAGCACAACAGCATCAAAAATTTCTTGTAGAATGCATGAATCGAACAGTTAAAGACAAACTTAGGAAAGCCACAGCAGGTACTTTTGAGAAATGGAAACAAACCCTACCTATTATATTGGCAGAAATAAGAATGACTCCTAATAAGAGGTTAGGACTGTCACCCGTTGAAATCCTCATAGGTAGGCCCTTTACAACTCCTTGGGCAAGCCACCCCCTAGTGGTACAGGAAGGCGACATAGACCAGAATAGGGAAGAATATGTCTCAAAACTGAAGAAAAAGTTGCTTGTAAGTTTCCCTCTCTTCCACAGGAACCGACGCACTCGTTCCGAGCTGGAGACACGGTGGTGGTCAGGGTACTACGTAAAGGAAAAGATCCAAAGGAGCTGGCATTCGGACCCCCTACCACGGTGGTAGCAATCACTAGAACGGCGATTCTCACAGAGGAGGCTCCGATCTGGATTCATGCTAGCAGAGTGAAAAGGATCCCTGAGGTTTCTTCTCCGGTGTCCAACGAAGACAAAGAGCGGAGCTCAGAAGAAGCCTTGCCACAGGCTGAAGATGAAGACCCCACAATATTCTGGGAGATTTGTTTGTCTGCTGCTGATTATTAATCTTTGTGTTTTCTTGCCAATCGGACTCATTACCACTTGTATTTATCATCCAGAGGAGATGAGTTTATTATGTGGTGCACCAAATAATCACACAGTCTCTAAAGGAGCTCAGGAGCAAGATCCAGTTGTTCCTGGCCCCTCATATTCTGAACAGAATAGTATAATCAGGATAGTGAAGGCCCTAAATGTTAGCTCATCGTGCCTTACAGATTTACAGAGTCCACGAGACCTTATACAAACATGTGTTGTTACTGTATCCAATGTATACCCTCATTAGTTAATACATTTATGAGATGTAGGCGAGTCTCAGATACACCACAAGTTGCATACATTCAGGTACCTCAAGAAACCCTGGGTCTCCAGAGGAGTACCAACAATATTTACAGAAATATTTTGAAAGGAACAAAATGAAAAAAACAAAAATGAAATATGTAGATGGTTTTTAAGAGGGGATTGAAGGGTTCTATTACTGAGCTATTTTATATGGGCTTTTTGAGTTACATCTATACATTGTTTGCTTGGAGCTTGTGTGGAGTGGACTTTGGACTGTAATGTAGCTGTAAAATGCTTACGTTGCAGTCCAAGGTCTATATACATTAATATATCAGGAACATGGAGGTGAGAGAGTTCTCCAGGAACTGTTTTGCTGACACTCTAAAGATAAGATAACAAATGTGTAGCTAAGACTCGTGTCTCTCTATCATTGGATAAACTTAAACATCATGTCATTGGACTACGACTATATATGTTTCATATACCCAATAAACGTCAGAGTGGCATTGTATACCAGAATCGTATCGTGTGTCAATGCTGCTCTCCTAGCGCTAGAAAAGAATCAAATCAAGCTGAATACCGAAGTCTAGTACCAGGGGTACCAACTACCAATAAGAGGGGAAGAAATGAATATTCCTAACAGCGGCGGTCGGTTTATTCCTCCTTGACGCGCGGGCGCGCCATCTCGCGAAACGCACGATTTCCTGTGAACGCGTGCGCGCGTTCACAGGATCGCGTTGGGGAGAACTTTAACTACAGCCTGCCAGCGCTGATCATGTGCTGGCAGGCTGTAGAAGTTTAAAAAAAATCGCATATCAGACGCTGTTTTGTTAACAGCGACTGATATGCTTGCTGTTCGTTCCTTTGGTGGTCCCTTTTGCTTGGGAACACCAAAGGAAACTTATGTAAGTGCACCAATCACCACACAGACCCCCCCATCCACCCTCCCCGTCACTGATTAACCCCTGATTAACCCCTGATCACCCCATGTCACCCCCCTGATCACCCCCTGTCACCCCCTGCCATTAATCACCCCCTGTAAGGCTCATTCAGGACGTCCGTATGTGTTTCTATGCGGATCCATAAAACACGGACACCAGCAATGTGCTTTCCGCATTTTCGGATCCGCATTGCCAGAACTATATAGAAAATGCCTTTTCTTGTCCCCAATTGCGGACAAGAATAGGACATGCTCTCTTTTTCGGAGCTGCGGCCGGATGTTTGGGGGCCGAAACCCGGAAGTTTGCGGCCGCAGCTCCGCAAATGCTGATGCGGCGAGCACATAGTGTGCTCTCCGCATCACCGCCGGCCCCATTTACAGTAAATGGGTCCGCATCTATTCCGCAGAATTGCGGAATAGATGCGGACATTTTTGCGGACGTGTGAAAGGGGCCTTACTACTTTTTTTTTTTTTTTGCACATTTTTTGGCAGAGATTTTTTCATCCACATTGATCGATGCAAGTGAAGAAATCTGTGCCGTTCATTTTTTTTTCAGCCCAGAGGCTGAACGGTAAAAAAAAAATCTCATTACCCGTATACTCAATATAAGGAGAATCGCAGAAACTCCTAATGCTGGCCATACGTGTAATGATTGCGGAGACCCCTAAAATGCCAGGGCAGTATAAATACCCCACATGTGACCCCATTTTAGAAAGAAGACACTCAAGGTATTCCGTGAGGGGTATGGTGAGTTCATGTAAAATTTTATTTTTGTCACTAGTTAGTGGAAATTTGAGACTTTGTAAAAAAAAAAAAAAATATATATATATATATATATATATATATATATATATATAGATTTCCGCTAACTTGTGCCAAAAAATAAATAAATGCGTGTGAACTTGCCATGCCCCTCACGGAACTACCTTAGGGTGTCTTCTTTCCACAATGGGGTCACTTGTGGGGTATTTATACTGCCCTGGCATTTTAGGTGTCCTAAAGTGTGAGAATCCATATGGGTAAAAATGGCCTGTGAAATCCTAAATGTACTCATTGGAATTTGGGCCCCTTTGCGCATCTTGGCTGCAAAAAAGTGTCACACATGTGGTATCGCCGTACTCAGGAGAAGTAGGGCAATGAGTTTTGGGGTGTATTTTTACATATACCCATGCTGGGTGTGAGAAATATCTCTGTAAACGACAACTTTTTAAATTTTTTTATGCAAAGTTGTCAATTTACAGAGATATTTCTCTCACCAACTGTGGTATATGTAAATACACCCCAAGCTATGCCCTACTTCTCCTGAATGCAGCGATACCACATGAGACACTTTTTGCAGCCTGATCGTAAAGGGGCCTAGATGCCAACAGTACCTTCAGCTTTACATGGCTGCTCACAATTTAGCCCGCCCAAAATGCCAGAACAGTAAACACACCCCACAAATGACCCCATTTCGGAAAGTAGACACCCCAAGGTATTCACTGAGGGGCATAGTGAGTCCGTGGGAGATTTTTATTTTTTTTTGCCAGAAGTTAGCATAAATGGAAACTTTATTATTTTTATTTTTTTCCTCAGAAAGTGTCATTTTCCGCTAACTTGTGAAAAAAAATAAAATCATACATGAACTCACCATGCCCCTCCCCGAATACTTTGGGGTGTCTTCTTTCTAAAATGGTGTCATTTGGGGGGTATTTATACTATCCTGGCATTCTAGCATCTGAAGAAACATGAGAGGTGCTCAGAAATAGAGATGAGCGAACATTAAAAAAAAGTCCGTTGTTCGGCGTTCGGGTGGTGGTAAGTCGCGCATCCCGTTATGGATTCCACTATAGCGGCATATGGAATCCATAAGGGACGGCTGCCACCAACCCGAACTGTTGAACAGCCGAAGGACCTGGGGTAGCGTCACTGTCATGTGATCAGTGCAGGGCGTGACTCAGCACTGGATTTGATCCGTGCTGAGCCGCGCCCCTGCACTGATCACATGACGATGGCGTCACCCCAGGTCTTCGGCTGTTCAACAGATTCGAGTTGGTGGCAGCCGTCCCTTATGAATTCCATATGCGCTATAGTGGAATCTATAACGGATGCGCTGATCCAGCTGACCCGAACGCGCAGGCTTTAACTGTTCGCTCATCTCTACTCGAAAGAGTCAGAGCTGCTTCAAAATGCGGAAATTCACTTTTTGCACCATGGTTTGTAAACGCTATAACTTTTACCCAAACCAATAAATATACACTTATTGGATTTTTTTTTTTATCAAAGACATGTAGAACAATACATTTTGCAAAAATTTTATATAGAAATGTAGTTTTAAAAAAAAAAAATTACAGCAGAAAGTGAAGAATGTAATTTATTTGCAAAAATTTCGGTCATTTTTGATTAATAGCAAAAAAAGTTAAAATGTCAGCAGCAATGAAATACCACCAAATGAAAGCTCTATTAGTGAGAAGAAAAGGAGGTAAAATTCATTTGGGTGGTAAGTTGTATGATGGAGCAATAAACGGGTAAAGTAGTGTAGTGCGGAATTGTAAAAAGTGGCCTGGTCATTAAGGGTATTTAAGCTAGGGGGGCTGAGGTGGTTAAGCAAGGGTAGCAGTTCCAACCCGGCAGTGGTGTCTAAGGTGGTCAAAGGTTCCTTTGCCACCTGAGAAGGCAAGATTATTTTAAATAGTACCCGATGCTGTAAGTGTATGGCCCTGTTAC
>JAKVIS010000977.1:0-44256 GCA_033119425.1 Bufotes viridis
CTATACATTGATTACCCTACTCCAAATAATAATACAGGGACTTAATATTACCCCATACCATAACTGGGTAATACCGCCAGACCACCTACATGCCTTTACTGGAAAATACCATACTGCCATGACTGGATAACCTCATTATACTGTGTCTAGATAACACCACCGTGTTAGATAATACTGCCATATAGTGACTAGACGACACCACTTACTGTGACTCAATAATACCACTATACTGTAGCTGAGTAACACCACCATACCATAATTGGATAAAAGCACCATACTATGACAGGACAACACCACAACACTGTGACTGAATACCATCATACCATTGCTGAACACAAATATCTAAATTACTACCATACTGTGAGTGAATATTACTAAATATACTGAGACTACAGTGATAATATAGTGGTCAGATGCCACATAGGTGGTCTGCAGAGTATCACTATACTGCAGACTGGACTAATTAATAAAAAACTGAGTGGACACAGAGGCAGAATAAGGAATTCAATCCAGGCATCGGTTAAGGTGATAAGTTAGAAGGCCGGTTTATTGGCCTGTATTTGTGGGAGGGGCGTAAGTAGCACATTTATACCAGGCAGGCGCCTCCCTTGGGCGTGTCGACGGCTGCTGTGTAGTTGTGTGCAGTCTGAGCCACCTGTTGCGGCACATGGGCTGAATCTGCAGCTTCCATACCCAGTCAGTGTCCAGGATCCCAGTGGAGGTCGTTCCGGTCGGGTGAGCGTTTGCAACCAGCTCGTGCAGCATTGTCCCGTTACAGTCCGGCCGGCGATGCGTCCGCTCCTTTGGTGAGGAGGAGCGGCATTGCACCGGAGCGATTCTGCCTGGCAGCCCACGCGGCAGCACGGTTAGGCAGCAGGGGTCAGCGTGACTCCGTCTCGTTTTCTCGCACGTTTCCCATGTCTTGCACAGGCCACCTTGCATAGTCTGTCCGTGTATATCTGTATGTCTTTCTTGTTTGCTTTCACTTCGCTGCTCGCCAGTAAACCTCTCTCGCTATCCGCTATTATTTCTGCAGACAGACTAAGGGCTCGTTCACACTGACATCCAGCATTATCCCCTTACTTGCATCATAGAGGGTGAGGCAGCTGATTAATCCAGGTGGAGCAGAGTTGCTGTTTACAAAGGGTTAATGTTTCTTTAGTATAGATGACATTTGCGATATGTATATTGAGTAGACGGTAAGCTCCTCTGTGTGGAGGTATCTTCCCAGCAAACCTCTCCCACTATCTGCTATTATTTCTGCAGACAGACTAAAGCCTTGTTCACACTGACGTCAAGCATTATCCCCTTACTTGCGTTATATAGGGTAAGATGCAGGCAGCTGATTACTCTAGGTGGAGCAGAGTTGCTGTTTTCAGAGTGTTATTGTTTCTTTAGTATAGATGCTATTTTGCAATATGTATATTGAATAGACGGTGAGCTCCTCTGTGTGGAGGAATCTTCCCAGCAAACCTCTCTCGCTATCCGCTAATATTTCTGCAGACTAACTAAAGCCTTGTTCACACTGACATCCAGCATTATCCCCTTACTTGCATTATAGAGGGATAGGTTCAGGCAGCTGATTAATCCAGGTGACACAGAGTTGCTGTTTACAAAGTGTTATTGTTTCTTTAGTATAAATGCTATTTTGCGATATGTACATTGAGTAGACGGTGAGCTCCTCTGTGCTGAGGTATCTTCCCAGCAAACCTCTCTCACTATCTGCTATTATTTCTGCAGACAGACTAAGGCCCTGTTCACACTGACATTCAGCATTATCCCCTTACTCACATTATAGAGGGTGAGGCAGCTGATTACTCCAGGTGGAGCAGAGTTGCTGTTTTCATAGTGTTATTGTTTCTCTAGTATAAATGCTATTTTGCGATGTGTACATTCAGCAGACGGTAAGCTCCTCTGTGCTGAGGTACATTTCATTTGTCTTGTTTCATTTGTTTTGGAAATGTAAAATGTGTGTGTATCACTTTAAGATTGTGAACCTGAGTTTGTGCACTTAATAAGCCCCTGTGCAGGTGCTGGGGATCCATCTTCAGTTCAGAGTGTTAGCTGGACACTGGGGGAGCGACTTGCTACAAAGGTAATTGCAGAGACCCATGAGGACCTTTTTTATTTTCGTTATTTTTGCCTCGTTTTGTTGCTTTATTTGTGCTAAAAATAGATAGAAGCGTGGCTTTTGCCGAGAACTGAGTTTTGTTTGGTTTACGGCTTATACGCCCACATCTCTACTGGGCGCGTGTGCTGATGGTGGCGACGTTTGCATGTACTCGCCTATAGCGGAGTGGTGTGCTACAGGTGGTTTATATTACTGCATGCCTCGTGTTAGTGTCAGCATACTACCACAGTCAGGTTTGTCTTTACATGTCATTCGTTGCTTTTCAGGTCACGTCACAGCTCGCCATTCTCAGTTGATCTGGTCATTACTTCTCATGCTTGGGTAGTAGGAAGAAAAAAAAAAAAAATCACATTATGGGCGGATTTCTCATTAGGTTGCGGGCTTTGCTACTTGACGTTTTATTTTTAGGTTGTTATAGGTCCAGAATGTTGGGTAAGTCATTTCTCATCAGTTTGCGGTGTCACAACGTCAGACCTGACCCGTCACTCGGGCCTCGGCGGTGTCAACCATTTCGTTGGTTCTGATGCCTACAGGCATCATGTCAGTGTCGGCATACTACCACAGCCAGGAGCATCTTTGCATGTCATTTGCTTCTTCAGGTCACGTAACAGCTCTCCATTCTTAGTTGGTGTGGTCAATTACATCTGTTGCTAAGGTAGCGGGGGGGTGAACTTAAATTAAATGGAAAGTAAAGTATGTGTGAAACCTTATCAGCTTACAAAATCGCTACTTGATGTTTCTTTATACGTTGCTATAGGTTCAGTGTTGGGTAAGTCACGTTTTCAAACTGTACACGTCGCTCAGGGCACGGCAGTTTCAACCATTTTATTTATTTTTTCTTCAGATGCTTTCGCTGGCGCTGGTTTTGTTGCCATTTCTTGGCCCCAATATAATCATTTTCTTTCCGACTTTCTATTCACGGTGCCCGGTTCGTGTCTATCAGCAATTACTGGCAGCAGTAACAAACCAAGGCCTTGCGAGTACTCTGTTGGGGTTCCCATGGTCCACTCGCCACTGGTGTTGGGCGCGAGTATTCGCAAGGCGAGTTTGATCTTGAATATTGTGATTTTGAGGTTTGCGAATATGTTAAATACTTGACCCCATATTCGCAATTGCGTATATTCGCTCTTGAGATGGATAGTGAGTGATAAGGAAACTGTATCTGGAAGGAAAAAAAATTAAATTCAGACATAATTTCCCCGACCTTTGTTGCTTCTTTCACAGTAGGGATTAAACGATAGAGTTTTAATAATGTTCGTCACTTGAATAATCGCATTAATCTATTCGCGGTTTGTATTCCCTTACCTTCCTAGCGTTAACAGGTCGTGTCAGACTCCAGTACGCTGAGTGTATTGTACGGATTTCCACATGCCTTTTCGCCCCTTCCATTCACTCAAATAACTCCCGCCATTTCAAGCTTTCTATACGTGTAAAGCTGTTTAAACATTATTAACGAACAATTTATGCGCACGCAAATATTACTCGAATTAGTCGCTAGTCATGATATTGCATGCGAAATAACGAATATTGCTATATCGCGAAAGCGCGACAAATGTGATGCAGGTTGTTTGTCTGACGTTGCAAGGTCGAATGTAGGTCTTTGCGCTCATCTCTACTTACACCTTTGTCGTGCGGCATGACCGCATGCCTATGTCCAAATTAGGGTTGAAACCTACATCTATCAGCCTTTCCTTCAGGTGAGGTGCGGCATACGCTGCCTCTAGGTACGATAGTTCCGGCCCATTTATCCGGAAGCTAGGTCAGTGGCGCTCTGCATGTTTATTAGGTTCATACCTCAATCTAGTTGAGATGTTCTTGCATTCCAGAGGTTGGTCATGTTGGTGTTGTTGCTGGCACTGGTTTCATTGCCATTTTGGCCCCAATATAATCATTCTCTTTCCGACATTCCTTTCAGAGTGCCCGACTTCGTGTCTTTTAGTAATTACTGGCAGCAGTAACAGACCAAGACCTAAGAGTACTCTGTCGCGGTCCTCACGGCACCCCTCACCACTTCTCAGTTATGCGGCATGTCCTATCCCGGTGTCCCATTTTAGGGTCCAAACCAACAGCTATCCGGCCTTTCCTTGAGGTCAGGTGCAGCGTGCGCTGCCTCTGGGAACAATAGTTCTGGCTCCATGTTAGCCGGAATTTAGGCGCTCTGCATGTTCAATAGGTTCATACCTCAGCCTAGTTGAGAGATGTTCTTGCATTCCAGAGGTTGGTCATGTTAGTGTTACGTACTATTGTGTATCATTTAGTTGGCTTTTTGGCCCCCTTCAGGCATTCCTCCTACGCAGCGGTTATGGCACAACTCAAGCCGCTTAGCCTAGTTAGGTAGGCAGGTAGACGGTTACGTGTCATGTAGCCCCGACCACAAGATTTATTTGCTTTCTATCTGGACCAGACCATCATGAAGACTTCCTTCTTCCAGTTATAACTCCCCTCTGCAGAGATTGATACACAGATCTTTGACTCCATGTTTTCCCAGCATATCTTCACCCTTTTCACAAACCCCAGTCATTACTCCAGGCTATGTGCAATCATCTGCACCACTCAGTCAGCTAGTGGCACCCCCATAGCATCAGGCAGTGGAGAGAAGCAGAGCATCATCACAGCACCTCTGCTCCCCGATGAACATGGCTCTCAGGAGATAAGGTATATTGGACAGCATCAGAACATTGAAGATCTCTCATCCTTGAACTTTGAGTTTTTGGGAATGCCCCCTGGTTATACACGGCTCATTTGAATATCAGATGTCAAACCTACCAGCCCCAATACTAAGGGACCAGAGCAAAATGAGGGAGGTAGGCAGAAAGCTTTAGCCAATGACAGGTCCTTTGAAGGCAAAACCTTTTCTCCTCACTCATTAAATCTGTCAGGAAACGTGGTTGTGGTATCAAAGAAGATTTACTGTAGTTCAAGTGAAATCGGTAAAATAACTTCCTGTTTATTGATATGGGTCCAGAGAATAGGTCATCAGTATCAGATCAGCCGAGGTCCGACTCCTAGCACCCCCACAGATTAACTGTTTTCGGCAACTTCTGGCACCAGAACATAAACAGTGGATGGAGTCGGAAGCAGAAGGCTTCATCCACTGTGTAGTGCTCATACCGTCATACTGTAGACGAGCCCATTCACGTAAAGGCGACCTGCAGTACCCTGACATGACCTCTACTCAATGGGTAGAGCCTTTTGCTTCTGGTTTCATGTGGCTGCCATAAACAGCTAATTGTTGGGGGCGCAGGGTGTTAGACCCCCACAAATGTGATACTAAAGTCCTATCTGGAGAATTGGTCATCAGTATGAAAAAAAACTGAAACATCTGTACATTTGAAATTGTCTAAAATTATAGCAAAAATTTAGTGGCTAATTTGTTTGCCTGTTAGAGAGTTTAAAATATGGCCTATTTAAGATTTATGTTCCTTTTATGAATAATCACTTTTATTGAGGTTTTACATATGTAGACAACACAGGTCAAGTAGTAGGCAGTAGGATGATGGAACCAGTGAAACAGTAAAAATAATACAATATGCGAGGGCGAGGCACAAAACCCTCTATAAGCCTCATAGAAGTAGTACATTTCCAGGTGCCTGGTTGGTTCTCAGACAGCACAGGGCACATTATCAAAAAGATATTGCAAATGTAAAAAGCAAAAAGGTAAAGTAGTTACAAGTATAAGGGAAGAGAAAACTAATGGAAGGTCAAGTGCCAAGTGAGCACAATAGCAGTCTAGACCTAAGAAAGGGTATATAAAGTATCATGGTTGATATTGAGGATGCAGCATCCAAGGGGACCACGTGAGATCCCTAATGGTCGGGTTTAAAATTGATACAGGAAGGATTTTTTTGGTATCTGCACGTGGCATTTAAGCTGCGAACCACTTCGGAAAGAGTTGGGGGGTGCACCGACTGCCAATGTCTTGTTAGTGCCAATTTAGCACAAACTAAGATGTGCCCTATTATGCGTCTGAATGCCCAAGGGAAATCCTGTATCTGAAGAAACAGAAGTGCCAAAGCAGGAGATGGTTCTACACGAAGGCCAGTGACTTGTTCTATTAAGTCGAAAATTAGTTACCAGTACGCTGTAATCTTTGGGCACGTCCAGAGGATATGCAGGAGAGATCCAGTGTTGCCGCATTCTCTCCAGCAGCACGCAGGTGTGCCTGGGTACATAAGGCTTGGACGATATGTGGTGAAGTACTACCTAAGCAAGGTCTTGATCCCAGCTTCGTAATGAGTGACACAGGCATGGGATCCAGCCGGTTCTCTCCGGTTCTGCCGAACCGTTTGTTAAAATTACAGGCGGTTCGCAGGACCGGTGAGAAGCAGGGATCCCGACCCGGTCCTGCAGCTGCGCCTGCACCCCTGTATTTTTCAGCCTGCGGCCGTTACTTACAGTCAGCGTGCTGCGTGAGCGTGGCTGTGTGTGTCAGCCAGTCTTCCACAGTGCTGCCGCCCTCCCCCCGCCCCCAGCCTCGCAGTCATGGCAACAAAGGGGAGTGTCTTCAGAGTGAGCAGCACCGCGAAGCTGCCAGCCCAGAACAGAGAAGGAGAGAGGACTGTCTGCAGAGTGCCCTAGTTGCTGACAGTCCACACACCCCACACACAGCCATGAAAGATTGAAGAGCCGGCCCCTAGCCTAACAGAAAGGAGTCTGGACAGGTCAGGACTCAGGACAGCCTGGTTGGTTGAGTGTGATTTGTGTGACACTGACAAGTTGGCATTAAGGAGGGGACGACCACCGACCAGGGGCTGAAAAAATTGAAATGTGACAACATAACAAAAATGGAGGGGGCCATGAATCTGTGGGGAGAAGCTATATGAGAAGTTTGAGAACATGGAGGGAGCCATGAATCTGTGGGGAGAAGCAATGTGAGAATATGGAGGGGGCCATGTGGAGAGAAGCAATGTGAAAACATGGAGGGGGCCATGTGGGGAGAAGCAATGTGAGAACATGGAGGGGGCCATGTGGGGAGAAGCAATGTGAGAACATGGAGGGGGCCATGTGGGGAGAAGCAATGTGAGAACATGGAGGGGGCCATGTGGGGAGAAGCAATGTGAGAACATGGAGGGGGCCATGTGGGGAGAAGCAATGTGAGAACATGGAGGGGGCCATGTGGGGAGAAGCAATGTGAGAATATGGAGGGGGCCATGAATCTGTGGGGAGAAGCAATGTGAGAATATGGAGGGGCCATGTGGGGAGAAATGTGACATTGAGGGGTGATGGCTGACATGGGGGTCTGATCTGAGGTCTGATTAACAATAGGGGTCTGATTGCTGGTCTGACCTGAGGTGTAATGGAAAAATGTATTTCTAATTGTTCTCCTCTAAAACCTAGGTGTGTCTTATAAGGCGGAATATAGGTTCCTCAAGCCAGCGATTGTTTGAGGCAGAGAGAAGATAGGAGGACCACACAGAGGAGAAGCCAACTGCTGATGACGGGACCAGGGCCAGGTGAGCGGCGCGGGAGTGTGTGTTTTGGTTGGGGTGCGCCAAAATGTAGCTTCGCTTTAGTTTGCAAAGCCAACCTGCAGTGTGCTGTCTTCTGCCTCCCCGGTGCTGGCCATTTTCACTCAGCGAGTGAGCACACAGCTCAGTGAGGAGGAGATTCACTTGTCACTGAATGACCTCGCATTCTTTATCAATTTTATCCTTCCCTTAATGTGCACATGGCTGAAATTATTTTTTTTTTTTTATCTTTTTTTATATAGGCACATTACAGGCATTTGCTCTTCTGCATTCTTTGAAACCTGTGAAGGATCTAACTACCACTGAGCAATATAGTCCATTTTCCAACGTCATTCGTCATCAACTCCAACCTGAACAGTTCTAAGGACTCTGACCTAATCATCGAAAGCAGTAAATGAGGTGAGTTTTAATTTGGACTCTTTTAGGCCAGCATTAATAATTTTTGTTGTTTTTCTCAGTTACAGATGCTGAACCGTGAATTAATGTCAGTGCCAGAAGCTATCTTACATTTAGAACTGGCACTGGATGCATTGAAGTTATGTATAGGCCGGAACCTTTTTATAACTTCGGCGGATCCACCGCCAGCTTAGGGGTTTATTAACACCGGCATCTAAAATGCCAGTGTTAAAAATTGTGTGTCAGAGCTTTTGTACCACTACCTATTGCATAGTCTTAGTCACACAGTCAGCGTTTGTTCATTGATTTTAATCAGTGATTTTCAGCCAAAACCTGGTTAAGGTTTCCACTGTTGAAACAGTTTGACATTGAATTGAATGGAGAGATTCTCACACAGGAAATCAGCAACAAAATCTGCACCATACTTTACACTCCAAAAATCCAACTTTGTAAAAACATGTACCTGTGGGTTTTCTGGTGGAATTTTCAACTATATTTAAAGTCACCTAAGGATTGGCTCAGCCTCATCTCTCAGAGACGTGTGGTTCCTGACACAGACTGAGTGCATGATGGTTTCTATAACATCAGGAGTCTAATTTACTGTGCTCATCACTAGATCCAAAATCAGATATGACATGGCTGTATCCCAAATCATAAATCACTATGATGCAGTCAGCTTGGGTCAGGGGAACCACATAAGTGGCTGACACATGGGGCTGTGTTTCTCTGTTGTGAGAATCAGCCTTTAGTGGTTCAGTTCTACCTTCTCCTGGGTGTAGTCCCCGGTCAGTAGTGGGGACCCCGGTCAAGAATCACATAGCAAAAATCCAGCAGTTTAATGACTCTGTGTCATTTGTGTGTGTGATTCTCCTTGACTACGGTGGACTACACTCAGTAATTAAAAGGTTTGTCTGTAACTAATTAAAATTGTCTGTTCAGTTGGGGAAGGCTTTATCATTGGCTTCTTCAAAGGGGTCTTGCAAATTATTTTTCTTACACCAAACTGACATTAGTAAATTACCTTATTTATATATACATATATATATTATTATTATTTTTTTTTTTTGCAGTTCTGCACTACAGACTGTTACTGCAGAGAAGGACCTACAGCTATAGATGTCACCCTAGGTCATAATTCAAGCTTGCTTAGCTTTCCTATAGGTGTGTATTTCTTGCTACTTCAACTTACAATCTATTCTTTGTTTATGGTGTGTTTAATAATGTCTACCTCTGTATTCCAGGAGACATCACCATCTGTATAACTTCATTAATATTGTGTGAAATTGGACCTTATTTCTGAATTAACATCTGATTGTAGCTGTCAAGAGTGATATGACTGGTTGTGTTCAGCATTACAGATTTTTCAGGTTCATTCTTCTATTTTATTTATATTCATTTGTATTAAGAAAGCTATAAATCAGTTTTTAATACTTTTTTTTATATCACCACAGGGTCATCGAATGTATACCAAGACCTACATGGCAACATTCAGCATATGTCATTCAAGTTCCAGGATTTGGGCTACTTAAGATTACCATTTGGTGAGTTTTATTCAGTCTATGTAATTTCCTGATTCTGACAGCTAGGTTCAGAAACAGGCTACTTTACCACTGTCTGGCCTTATCAATCAAAGCATTGAGGGAGGGGCTGGTCACAGAAAGAAGTTGAGCTTGGGTGCCACAAAAGCAATGGTGACACCCTCATTGCACCAAAGGCCTAATCTTCTGTATTTAAAAAAAAAAAATTCTCATAATTTGGAAAGGGAGTCGTAGATCAACAAAAGAGAAAGTGTTTTAATCAGGTGAACAACAACTATGTGTCTATGACAACAGTAGGATAGGAAAGTTGCTGGTAAGAGATTTGGCCAAGCATTAACCAAAAAGTATTTACTTTACAATCAGTGGAAAAATAATCACGTTCTACTAGGGTATTCGAGCGTTATTTTAGGTTTACTTTAACTGTATTTTTTGTACATATATATCTTTACAGCTACTACTATGTATTGGAAGAAGCTTACACAGTGCCAGCACACACTGAAGACACCTCAAGGTTTGATCAAACCTTTTATTATCTGAAGAATATAAACAAAATGAAGAGACAAGCTACACTGTTTAGTTTTTTCGATTCATCCAGAAAGAAAAAAACAATACAGTCTCAGGAATTGGACTTGTGTGTAAATGACATTAATAATAATGTTGTAGCTAACACTGAGAAGGATGCTGTTCTTAATGAAAATACTATATATGAAATTGACCATGAAGTTCCAATGGAACTGGTTGATAGGCATGATATTGAAAGTGTTGTTGGCAATGATGATGGTACAGTTTCAGATGTGTTAACAGTTGAAGAGGCATGTACAAGCACTATATCATGTTGGTCCAAAAAACAATTTGAATATTTTAGCAAGTTGTTTTCATGGATCCAGGTTAAAAATGGAAAATTAGGTTGCAATGTGTGTAGTAAGGTCAGAGGGTCTTTGGGAATAGAAAAAGCTAAGGCATGCCATGTTTCAGAGGAGTGGAGTAACTTTTCAGTAAAACCAAGTGGCACCCTCAAATTGATTCAGCAGGCCTCTGTTCGCAAAAAAATTAGAGAGCACAGTGTTTCTAAATCTCACAATAAAGCAGAGAAACTTCAGAATACCGCCAAAATTGGCATATTAACAACAGCAATGGACAGGCTCAATGAGAAAGCTATAGCTGCGACAATTCATATTTTTAATATAGTATACAGTTTAGCTTTAAATAATAAGCCTATGGCTGACATAGAAGGAGAAGTTCAATTGCAGAAAATTAATGGCGTGGATGTTGGAGTAGGCCTTCACTCAAGGAAAACTGCCATTACGATAATTCAACATATATCCTCACAAATAAGGAAGGCTTTATTTTCTAAAATTGCCAGTTGTAAGAGCAAATTATGTGTCATAATTGATGAATCCTCAACTGTGGCACAGAAAAGTGTTTTAGTCATCTATATTCGTTGTGAGCTTTCAACACATCAGGATCCTGTCAATGTATTTGTGGATCTTAAAGAGCTTGACTCAACCACTGCTGAGGTGATAACTGAAACACTTTTCAACTGCTTAAGTGAAAATGGATTTGATAAAGATTATTTACAAGATAATCTGATAGGATTTTGCTCAGATGGTGCTAGTGCAATGCTAGGTAGCAAGTCTGGGGTTGCATCTAGAATTGTAAGAGAATTTCCAAACATAGTCATATGGCACTGTTTGAGCCACAGGGTTCAACTTGCTCTTGATGATGCAATTAATTCTGTATCCCAAGTTAATCACTTTAAAATGTTCCTAGAAAAATATATAGCATATATCATGTATCTAACAAACATCAGTTAGAGCTTCATAACATAGCAGCAGATCTAGAGTTGGAGATAGTAAAGATTGGTAGAATCCTAGGTCCTCGGTGGGTGGCTTGTAGTGCTCGTGCTGCCAAGGCAGTATGGAGAGCGTATCCAGCTCTGTATAAGCACTTTTCGAATTATAAGAATTTCTTGGGAATGAAGAAAAAAATGGAAAACTTGTGTTTCCTAAAAGATCTCGCTTTAATGATCGAAATTCTTGAGGAGCTCTCCCTTTTATCCCTTGCTTTACAAGACCGGGATGTTTCTCTTGTCAAAGCAGACAGACTTCTTTGTCGGTGTATTAGGGCCCTTAAAAACCTAAAAGAAAATCCAGGGAAGCATGAAGTTCAGATTGATACAATGATTAGAACAGAGCCATTTAAAGATATTCCTTTCCAAGTGAGTGCTAAAAACACTGGTCTTCCAAGAGCACAGTTAATTCAGAGCGTAATAGACAATATGAAAAGTAGGTTGTTTTCCACTGCAAATACAAGACAAATGGACAGTGGTACAGTTGTCCAAAACGCAAGCCGCTACAAAAGTTATTGTCCTTGTTCTCTTTACTTGAACCCAATTCTTGGCCATCTGACCTCACACTATCTCCGTGGCCAGAAGGGGAATGTCAATTAAGACAGTTAAATGAACTGATAAAATGTAACATTCCAGTTAATGATTTCCGGGATTACATAGACAACAGATATTTTTCAGATTGCAGCCTGCCACCCTCTATTCAACAAGCCAAGAAAATTATTCAGGTCATAGCTGTCAGTAGCGCTGAAGCTGAAAGAGGATTTAGTATCATGAATAACATTGCCACACATGAAAGAAGCAGACTTACAGTTTCTAATATATCACATCTTATGACAATCAAAATTCTTGGCAAACCAATATCAAGCTGGGGTCCGGAAATATATGTTAAGTCTTGGTTACGGAGAAACCACCACACTGCCACAGACCTCAGAGTTAAAAAAAAAAAGGCAGCCAAACAATACGATGAAAATTCCACAGCTATTTGGTCTTTGTTTTAATGGGATAGCAATGGAGTTTATTTGTGACACTAAAACAAGCACACCGTAGCTGCAGGAGTGACGTCACGAGCCGGCTCCAGAACGCGCGCACGTGATCCCTTACCACTAGCAGTGCAGCGCTACCGGCCGGGGCGCTAGCAGCATAAAATAAGTTTCTCCCACAGCATAGCCGCTAGTCAGCTGCAACAAAAATCTAACCCTGAGGTGTGCTTTGATCGGGCACACAGCGTAAAATCAGGTAATACAGCTGTATAGACCAGATCTAAGCATTTGTACAGTCTTTATCTGCAGTGGTGGTTTGTTTTCCTTGTTTTTGGTACTGGTGGTTACCACGTGTGCAAATTCTGGAGTTTATTTGTGGCTTGGGCATTTCCTCATTGCCTGCTGATATAATCTCTGTAGAAAGTGGCAGGTAATAGTTCTGAAAGATCTCAGTTCTTCTCCCTTTCATTACATGCTGACACCTGACAACCTGTGCAGCACTGGAGAGTCCAGTAGATCTAGCTGGTGAAGTGTACTGCATGGCATGTCTGGTGCCACCAGGTAATGTCTGGGAGTAGCAGAGCTGAGATCTGGTTGTAGTTTGGCCAGTTCTCAGTTCTTCTCCCTTTCATTACATGCTGACACCTGACAACCTGTGCAGCACTGGAGAGTCCAGTAGATCTAGCTGGTGAAGTGTACTGCATGGCATGTCTGGTGCCACCAGGTAATGTCTGGGAGTAGCAGAGCTGAGACCTGGTTGTAGCTTGGCCAGTTCTCAGTTCTTCTCCCTTTCAATGGATGCTGACAGATTTTCTGTATGTAATTTTACTGTTGTTTCCAAACCATTATCTTTAACTTTCTTTTGATGATACATCATCAGCCAGCTTTAGTTTTTGATGGAATTCTGTCAATGTGTTCACTAGATATCACATACTTGAAATGGCACATAATGTTTGTGTTGTACCTTACCGTTTGCTGATGAATATTAAAATATAAGATTATAAACTGGTATGTGGATATTTTTTTACCTTGAAAATGAGTTGCATTTGTATTGTTTTTACACTAATTTCATAAATTCTATCGAACAAGAATCCGACATGGGATTCAGCCAGTTCCCTCAGGTGCTCCAGATTCGGTTGTTAAAATTACAGCGGCAGCAGGAGATGAGCGCTTCGCTTCAATTCCAGAGTTTAGCTCCTAAGGCTTTTTAAAAGTTGAGTGGTATGTGTGTAGTGTATATATAGTGTATTTGTGTGTAGCATATATATGGTGTATGTAAATATGTCGTGACTGTGTTGCATATATATGGTGTATGTAAATATGTGTCGTGACTCGTGACGCGCTGCGTATCCACCGCTGAGTAGGGAACCTGTTAAAAATTTGAATCCCACCCCTGGAGTGACACATTTAAAGGTGGACACAATAAAGCGGATTGCTCCAACCCACCTCTCTTCAGGGAAAGTTTGTCGTAGATCAGATTTCCACTTCACTATCGGAGGTAATTTAACCCCTTAAGGACCGGGCTCATTTTCACCTTAGGACCAGGCCATTTTTTGCAAATCTGACCAGTGTCACTTTATGTGGTGATAACTTTAAAACGCTTTTTCTTATCTAGGCCATTCTGAGATTGTTTTTTCGTCACATATTGTACTTCATGACACTGGTAAAATTAAGTCGAAAAATTTCATTTTTATTTATAAAAAAATATCAAATTTACCAAAAATTTTGAAAAATTAGCAATTTTCCAAGTTTCAATTTCTCTACTTCTATAATACATAGTAATACCGCCCAAAAAAGTTATTGATTTACATTCCCCATATGTCTACTTCATGTATCGATCATTTTGGGAATGCCATTTTATTTTTTGGGGACGTTACAAGGCTTAGAAGTTTAGAAGCAAATCTTGAAATTTTTCAGAAATTTTCAAAAACCCACTTTTTAGGGACCAGTTCAGGTCTGAAGTCACTTTGTGAGGCTTACATAATAAAAACCATCCAAAAATGACCCCATTCTAGAAACTACACCCCTCAAGGTATTCAAAACTGATTTTACAAACGTCATTAACCCTTTAGGTTTTCCACAAGAGTTAATGGCAAATGGAGATAAAATTTCAGAATTTCGATTTTTTTTTTGGAAAATTTTCCGTTTGAATCCATTTTTCCAGTAACAAAGCAAGGGTTAACAGCCAAACAAAACTCAATATTTATTGCCCCGATTCTGTAGTTTTCAGAAACACCCCATATGTGGTCGTAAACTGCTGTATGGCCAAACTGCAGGGCGCAGAAGGAAAGGAACGCCATATGGTTTTTGGAAGGCGGATTTTGCTGGACTGGATTTTTGACACTATGTCCCATTTGAAGCCCCCCGATGCACCCCTAGAGTAGAAACTCCAAAAAAGTGACTCCATCTAAGAAACTACACCCCTCTAGGTATTCAAAACTGATTTTACAAACTTTGTTAACCCTTTAGGTGTTCCACAAGAGTTATTGGCAAATGGAGATGAAATTTCGGAATTTCAATTTTTTTGTTACCTTGCCTCAAAAAAAGTGTAATATAGAGCAACCAAAAATCATATTTACCCTAAAATAATACAAACAAAACTGCCACCTTATCCTGTACTTTCCAAAATGGGGTCGCTTTTTTGGAGTTTCTACTGTAGGGGTGCATCAGGGGGGCTTCAAATGGGACATGGTGTCAAATAACCAGTCCAGCAAAATCTACCTTCCAAAAACCATATGGCGTTCCCTTCCTTCTACGCCCTGCCGTTTGGCCATACAGCAGTTTACGCCCACATATGGGGTGTTTCTGAAAACTACAGAATCGGGGCAATAAATATTGAGTTTTGTTTGGCTGTTAACCCTTGCTTTGTTACTGGAAAAATGGATTAAAATGGATAATTTGCAAAAAAATAGCTGTTTTGGGACAGTTTTGTATTTTTGTTATTTACATCATTGAACTGACAGGTTAGATTGTGTGCTATTTCTATAGAGCAGGTTGTTACGGACGCGACAATACCAAATATGTCTACTTTTTGGGGTTTTTGTTTCAGTTTTACATAATAAAGCATTTTTGAAAAAATGATTTTTAGTGTCTCTACATTCTGAAAGCCATAGTTTTTTTGTTTTTTTTGGCAATTGTCCTATGTAGGGGCTCATTTTTGCGGGATGAGATGGCGGTTTGAATGGTACTATCTCAGGGTGCATATGACTTTTGATCACTTGCTATTACACTTTTTGTGATGTAAGGTGACAAAAAATGACTTTTTACAACGTTTTTATTTTTATGTTTACGGCGTTCACCTGAGGGGTTAGGTCATGTTATATTTTTATAGAGCGTATCGATCATTTTGGGAATGCCATTTTATTTTTGGGGACGTTACAAGGCTTAGAAGTTTAGAAGCAAATCTTGAAATTTTTCAGAAATTTTCAAAAACCCACTTTTTAGGGACCAGTTCAGGTCTGAAGTCACTTTGTGAGGCTTACATAATAAAAACCATCCAAAAATGACCCCATTCTAGAAACTACACCCCTCAAGGTATTCAAAACTGATTTTACAAACGTCATTAACCCTTTAGGTTTTCCACAAGAGTTAATGGCAAATGGAGATAAAATTTCAGAATTTCGATTTTTTTTTTTTTTTGGAAAATTTTCCGTTTGAATCCATTTTTTCCAGTAACAAAGCAAGGGTTAACAGCCAAACAAAACTCAATATTTATTGCCCCGATTCTGTAGTTTTCAGAAACACCCCATATGTGGTCGTAAACTGCTGTATGGCCAAACTGCAGGGCGCAGAAGGAAAGGAACGCCATATGGTTTTTGGAAGGCGGATTTTGCTGGACTGGATTTTTGACACCATGTCCCATTTGAAGCCCCCCGATGCACCCCTAGAGTAGAAACTCCAAAAAAGTGACTCCATCTAAGAAACTACACCCCTCTAGGTATTCAAAACTGATTTTACAAACTTTGTTAACCCTTTAGGTGTTCCACAAGAGTTATTGGCAAATGGAGATGAAATTTCGAATTTCAATTTTTGTTACCTTGCCTCAAAAAAGTGTAATATAGAGCAACCAAAAATCATATTTACCCTAAAATAATACAAACAAAACTGCCACCTTATCCTGTACTTTCCAAAATGGGGTCGCTTTTTGGAGTTTCTACTGTAGGGGTGCATCAGGGGGGCTTCAAATGGGACATGGTGTCAAATAACCAGTCCAGCAAAATCTACCTTCCAAAAACCATATGGCGTTCCCTTCCTTCTACGCCCTGCCGTTTGGCCATACAGCAGTTTACGCCCACATATGGGGTGTTTCTGAAAACTACAGAATCGGGGCAATAAATATTGAGTTTTGTTTGGCTGTTAACCCTTGCTTTGTTACTGGAAAAATGGATTAAAATGGATAATTTGCAAAAAAATAGCTGTTTTGGGACAGTTTTGTATTTTTTGTTATTTACATCATTGAACTGACAGGTTAGATTGTGTGCTATCTCTATAGAGCAGGTTGTTACGGACGCGACAATACCAAATATGTCTACTTTTTGGGGGTTTTTGTTTCAGTTTTACATAATAAAGCATTTTTGAAAAAAATGATTTTTTAGTGTCTCTACATTCTGAAAGCCATAGTTTTTTTTGTTTTTTTTTTTGGCAATTGTCCTATGTAGGGGCTCATTTTTTGCGGGATGAGATGGCGGTTTGAATGGTACTATCTCAGGGTGCATATGACTTTTTGATCACTTGCTATTACACTTTTTGTGATGTAAGGTGACAAAAAAATGACTTTTTTTACAACGTTTTTATTTTTTATGTTTACGGCGTTCACCTGAGGGGTTAGGTCATGTTATATTTTTATAGAGCAGGTCGTTACGAACGCGACGATACCCAATATGTATACTTTTTTTTATTTATTTTGGTTTTACACAATATCCTTTTTGAAACAAAAAAAAAATATGTTTTAGTGTCTCCATAGTCTGAGAGCCATATTTTTTTCAGTTTTTAGGCGATTGTCTCAGGTTGGGTATAATTTTTGCGGGATGAGGTGGCGGTTAGATTGGCACTATTTCGGGGTCATATGACGTTTTGATCGCTTGCTATTACACTTTTTGTGATGTAAGGTGACAAAAAAATGGCTTTTTGACAGTTTTTATTATTTTTTTTTACAGTGTTTACTTGAGGGGTTCGGTCATGTGATATTTTTATAGAGCAGATTCTTACGGACGTGGAGATACCCAATATGTCTACTTTTTTTTAATTTTTTTACATTTAACACTGAAAAGCATTTTTGAAACAAAAAAAATCATGTTTTAGTCTGAGAGGCATAGTTTTTTTATTTTTTGGGCAATTGTTTTATGAAGGGGCTCATTTTTTGCGGGATGAGATGGCGGTTAGATTGGTACTATTTTGGGAGGCATATGCCTTTTTGATCGCTTTGTATTACACTTTTAGTGATGTAAGGTGCCAAAAAATGGCTTATTTACACTTTTTTTTTTTTTTTTTTTTATGGCGTTCACGTGAGGGGTTCAGTCATGTGATATTTTTATAGAGCTGTTTTTTACGGACGCGGCGATACCTAATATGTGTAGTGTATTTTTTTTTTTTTTTTACTTTTTATTCAGTGATTTATGTTTTTTTTTATTTTTACTTTTTTCACTTTTTACATTTTTTTTTGGACCCAGACCCACTTGGTTCTTGTAGATCCAGTGGATCTGGTGTCTATATAATACAGTACAGTACACTATATAGTGTACTGCACTGTATTTTTACTTTTCACAGTCTGGTCAGACTTCTGCCTTTAGCAGAAGTCTGACCAGAGTTACTATACCATGGCAAGCAGGACGCTTCTGAAAGCGTCCTGCTGCCATGGTAACTCATCACCCACTGCCATTAGAGAGCAGTGGGTGATGGATGGGGAGGGAGGGGAGCTCCCTCCCTCTGCGATCCCATCCTGGGGGGGGCTGCATAGGCACAGCAGCCCCCCGATGGGAGAGGGAGGGAGCTCCCTCCCTGTTAACAACTTCCATACCACGGTCCGTCCGGACCGCGGTAAGGAAGGGTTAAACGGCTGGCATCTGCAGCACAGATGCCAGCCGTTTTTCTATCAGAGTGCCAGCAATGTGCCACTAGACACCAGGGAATTATTACAAGGGAGGCGGGCGGGGGATCGCCTCCCGCCGCCTCCCGCCGCCGCAACCCCCCCCCCTGCACCCCCGCCGCCATAACAAGATCGGGGGATGCAGGGGGGGTTAAATAATTACCTTTGGGGCAATTAACTCTCTGATCCCCGCGGATCAGAGAGTTCAGAGATCGCTGAAACCGCTGCAAACCGCAGGTCTGAATTGACCTGCGGTTTGCAGCGATCGCCGATACGGGGGGGTCACATGACCCCCCTCGGCATTAGAACATGGTTCCTGCTGATCTACATCAGCAGGAACCATGTTGCTACTGCGCCCACATCGGGTGCAGTAGCAGTTTAAACACAGGGTGTACATGTACGCCCTTGGTCCTTAAGTACCAGGACGCAAGGGCGTACATGTACACCCTTCGTCCTTAAGGGGTTAACAAACTTAGATTTATCCTGCAAAATATCATATAGGTAACGAGTGTTTCCGGAATAATGTCGGGTATTGGAACACCCTCAGAACATCAGGATGATATCTCGGGGGCGAGAGGAGAAGTGAGCTGATGCAATGGCGTACTCTCATGTAAGAGAGGAATTGTGATGTGGGTAGCTGATACAACTGACGGAGACGATCGAAGGAGACCATATTTGGATTTATGTGCCTTTTAATACGTTTGGTGCTAATCTCACTAACTGCCAACTCCTCTTTGATTCATGCGAAATTCGCCATTGTAAGTAAATGTGAGCAATTGACATTATTATTCTGCAGTATATTACGGGTAACTTGGACATTGCTGGTACCTGACAACAACATGGTGGTCTGTAGCTGAGGACACATTGTGACATCATAGAATGACATTAGAATCCCTGTATCCATATATGGTATGCTGCACCTGGGTGAACATTGTGACATCACTGGACTCCATCACTGTAACGCTGCCATTTGTAAACTCAGATCAGATTCAGGGACGAGGGCGAGGACAGAGGACATAATACAGGTAACTCCATCACTTCCCTGACGTGCTGCAGGATCTACATAATGAAGTATATGATTTCAATAGAATTTATCATTATCATTGTATTATTTAATACTTGTCCCTTAATCATTAATAGTAGCATAACGCAGCAGTATAGTATGACACCATTGATACTTCTATACTACAGTAGGAAATATCGCTGTCCTATAGCTCCCCACTCAGGACATTACTTACTGATTGTAATATATGATCTATGAATGTTGTTTCTATGTAAATAATCTTAGAGCCGATGTATGACCAGCACATAGATATACTGTATAATATATTATATGACATAGAAGAAAACTAGTGCAGGCAAAATGAGGTTTCCTCTATAGTAAAGAGGGCCCTTTGTCAGGGGTAGGAGCGGGTAAGACACCATTGGGAGGGGGGCACTCTGGGCATTAAGACATAACAAACATCAATTATCTTTGTTTTGTGGCCGGCAACCTCCAATGTGACATTACAGGAAAGTAGCGCTATGATGATGTCATTCCACTGATTGTCTGTACAAGTGATCGCACTGTATAAGCATGGCCACAAGTCAAGCAATGGTGGCTGTAACCCCGACAGTACCAGTAAAGTAAAACAGCCAGATAGGAATACCCCTTTAAGCCCACCCTAATGTTATACAGGAATATCCACAAAACACTCAGAAGCGTCTAGAAATCATTACATTTGCATACAAGACCCACCTCTTTTATGTCCGTTATTAAGAGTCATTTTGTAAAAAATAACTAAGGTTATGAGGATGAACAACCAATCGGAATGCAGCAACATTCTGATTGGTTATCGACTGGTTACCATGGCATCACATAACCACATCACATTTCTCGGTCAGTTCTCTGAGGACCTGGACATCTTCCCATGATCTATTCTTTGATTTCTCCACAACAGTGAATATTTATCCTATGTATTATCCTTGTTATTAACATGATTATTATAACACACTGTGGCCTAGTGCCAACTTAACATTAAACATTATAGCCAGTCAGATTTCAGCTCTTATTAGCTATACTGCTTGGTGCTAAGGTAACAGCCATTTTGTGTCAGATCATTCTTATAGGACTCAGTGTGACATCACAATACATCTTAGTGTGTCTTATCCTAGGTTGTGTTTACAGGTCGGTTTAGAAGATGAAAAGAAAACTTTGGAGCTTCAAATTCCGATATTTGCAGAAGAAGGAAATCTTGAATATTTACAACGCACCTGCCCTGGATAACCATGAAATGCAGTCGTCGGTGGAGTGGAGCAGCTCGCATTTTGATTTTTAGCATTTGGTAAAATTACACTTTATCACCACACAAAGAAAATATATAAAACCTGAACAATATATATAACAATAGTGTTATAAACAAGATTATATGTGACATAACTACACAAACAGTAATACAAAATAATAATATATACATTAATACTAAATGTTACCTGAACACTAAATAAAAATATATAAACACCAATAACCTCCCAATAATATAAACACTAATACCTCTCAATAATATAAACACTAATACCTCTCAATAATATAAACACTAATATCTTCTCATAATATAAACACAAAACACTACAAAAATATAAACACCAATAACTCCTAAAATATAAACGCTAACATATAATAATAAAATGTACACTAATACCTGCTAATAATATAAACACTAATACCTCCTAATAATATAAACAATAATACGTCCTAATAATACAAACACTAATACAAGTTAATAATATAAACACTAATACCTCCTAGTAAAATAAACACTAATTCTCCCAATAATATAAAAATTAATACCTGCCAATAATATAAACACTAATACCTTCTGATAATATGAATACTATTACCTCCCAATAATATAAACACTAATACCTTCTGATAATATAAACACTAATACCTCCTCATAATATAAACACTAATATCTTCTCATAAGATTAACACAAAAAACTCCAAAAATATAAAACCTAAATGCCACTAATAATATAAAAACTAATAACTCCTAAAATATAAACACTAATGTATAATAATAAAATTAACACTAATATCTGCTAATAAAATAAACACCAATACCTCCTCATAATATAAACACTAATATATCTTAATAATACAAACACTAATACCTGATAATAATATAAACACTAATACTTCCTAGTAAAATAAACACTAATACTTTCCAATAATAAAAACACTAACACCTCCTAATAATATAAACACTAATACCTACTAATACTATAAATACTAATATGTCCTAGTAATACAAACACTAATACCTGATAATAATATAAACACTAATACCTACTAGTAAAATAAACACTAATACCTCCCAATAATATAAACACTAACACATCCTAATAATATAAACATTAATACCTACTAATAATATAAACACTAATACGTCCTAATAATACAAACACTAATACCTGATAATAACATAAACACTAATACCACCCAATAATATAAAAATGAATACCTCCCAATAATATAAACACTAATACCTCCTCATAATATAAATACTAATATCTTCTCATAATATAAAGACAACTCCAAAAATATAAACCCTAAATGCTACTAATAATAGAAAAACTAATACCTCCCAAAAATATAAACACTAATAACTCCTAAAATATAAACACTAACATATAATAATTAATTGAACAGTATTACCTGCTAATAATATAAACACTAATACCTCCTAATAATATAAACACGAATACCTCCTAATAATATAATCACTAATACGTCCTAATAATACAAAAACGAATACCTCCTAATAATATAAACATTAACACCTCCCAAAAATATAAACAATAATACCCCCTAATAATACAAACAATAATACCTCCAAATAATATAAATACTAATTCCTCCAAATAATATAAACAGTAATACCTCCCAATGAAATAAACACCAATACCTCCCAATAATATAAACACTAATACTTCCTAATAATATAAACACTAATACCTCCTAATAACATAAACACCAATACCTCCCAATAATATAAACACTAATACCTCCTAATAACATAAATATTAATAGCTCCTAACATTATAAACACTAATATCTTCTAATAATATAAATATTAAAACCTCCCAATAATATAAACACTAATACCTGCTAATAATATAAATACTAATACCTCCAAATAATATAAACCGTAATAGCCTACCAATAAAATAAGCACCAATACCTCCCAATAATATAAACACTAATACCTCCTAATAACATAAACACTAATACCTCCTAATAACATAAACACCAATACCTCCCAATAATATAAACACTAATACCTACTAATAACATAAACACTAATACCTCCTAATAATATAAACAGTAATACCTCCTAATAATATAAACACAAATACCTCCTAAAATTATAAACACTAATTCCTTCTAATAATGTAAACACTAAAACATCTCATTAAAATAAACACTAATACCTCCCAATAATATAAACACTAATAACTCCTAATAATATAACCACTAATAACTCCCAATAATACAAACACAAATACCTCCTAATAATATGAACACTAATACTTCCTAATAATTTAAACACAAATACCTCCTAATAACATAAACATGAATAGCTCCTAACATTACAAACACTAATATCTTCTAATAATATAAATACTAAAACCTCCTAGAAACATAAACACTAATACCTTCTAATAATCAAAAACACTAATACCTTCTAATAATATAAACACTAATACCGCCTAATAATATAAACAATAATACCTCCCTAAAAAAATAACACTAATGCCTCCTAATAATATACATATTTATACCTCCTATTAATATTAACACAAAAACCTCCTAATAACATAAACATTAATAGCTCCTAACATTATAAACAATAATATCTTCTAATAATATAAATACTAATACCTCCTTAGAACATAAACAATAATATCTCCTAATAATACAAACACTAATACCTCCTAAAAATACAAAAACTAATACCTCCCAACAATATAAACAGTAATACCTCCCAATAATATAAACACTAATACATCCTAATAATATAAACACTAATATGAACACTAATACCTCCCAATAAAATAAACACTAATGCCTCCTAATTATATAAACATTAATACCTTCTCATAATATAAACACTAATACCCCCTAATAATATACATACTAATACATCCTAATAATATTAACGCTGAAATCTCCAAATAATATAAACACTAGTACCTCATAATATTATAAACAATAATTCCTTCTAATAATGTAAACACTAATACATCCTAATAAAATAAACAATAAAACTTCCTATTAAAATAAACACTAAGTCCTCCAAATAATATAAACCATAATATCTCCTAATAATATAAATAGTAATACCTCCCAATAAATTAAGCACTAATACCTTCTCATAATATAACACTAATACCTCCTAATAATATGAACAGTAATACCTCAAAAAAATATAAACACCAATGACTCCTAATAATATAAACACTAACACCTCCCAATAATATTAACACTAAAAACTCCTAATATCATAGATACTAAATACCTCCTAATAATAAAAACACTAATAACTCATAACAATATAAACACTAATTCCTCCTAATAAAATACACACTAATTCCTCCTAATAAAATACACACTAATTCTTCCAAATAATACAAACACTAATACCTGTCAGGTAGAAATAGAATAGATGATCTTTTAACATCCATCTAGTCATAGGATTAGCGGCTTTGATCCAGGGTTCATAACTGATCGCCATTTTTGGGGTCTTGAAGGAATTTTTCCCCTGTGATACAAATTGGCCAAACGTATCCAGGGTTTTTTGCCTTCTTCTGGATCAACAGCTTTAGGAATAGGAATATAATCACACAAATAAAAAAAACAAATAAAAGAGTTACAAATAAAATAAATTCTAGTAAATATCATGTTTTATGTGTCTTTATTTCTCATCCTGTGATGGAGGTCAGCAGGGCCAGAGTAAGGGTTCCTGGAGTATGGAGCACTCCATTCATTGGGGGCCCGCTAACTAATGCGAAGTCCTTCTCTAACAAATACTGGAGGACATTTAGTAAGACTAAGGCATCTTGCACACGAACGTTGTGTGCCCATGGCTGTATTGTGGCCCGCATACAGCGGGTCCCCAATACAAGGGCATCGGCTCGTGTGCACTCTGCATCAAGGATGTGGATCCATTCACCTGAATGGGTCCGCACTCACGGAGATACGGAATGGAGCACGGATCGGAACCCCACGTGTTTCTGTCCATGCCTCCCCACCGCAAGTTGAATGGGTCTCGATCTGTCTTGGCCGCCACACGGACGTTGCCAGAGGCCTAATACACTAATTTGGAGTAGACCTGGAGGAATTTTCAGTGTAGTGAGCATCGTACATTAGCATACTTGCCAATGTTAGCAAGTTGGTTTGTAGGAGAGGAAAAAGTGTGGCTCAAGAAGTGCGCTACAGATTGTTTTTCAGTTTTGAACACTCCCCTTTCCTCAGACTTCTCTCCTTTCGGTGTATGTCCCCACCTCTTTCATGATATGTCCTCCATGCCCTGTACAGGGGATTTATAAACCCATCTGGGAGTTTAGGAGGTCTATTCTTTCTTGGAAGTCTGCCAGGTGTAAAACTTAAAGGGGTTCTCTGGCCTGAACCTTTTTTGGGCTCCTTAATTCTAACCTGTGGAGAAGATTATTGGTGACATACTTACCTTCCACAGTGTAGCCGTTCCTGAGATCTGCCTCCTGGTCACTTGGTCCCTCCTGATGGAGTTTCTCCTCTTCCGGGCGAAGTCCGTCTACTTGTCTTCCAGTCTTCTCTTCCTGGCTTGAGCAGGAGAAGGATCGTCACTAATGACGTCACCGCCTCCTGCAAGTTGAAGTGCCGGCCTCCGTCTTCTTCCCAAACACAGGCGCAGTACGCACAATAACAGTGCGCATGCGCCGGTTTCTACTCTCCGTCTCAGTTAAAAAAAGTAATGCACATGCGCCAGTATCGTCCATGAGGTAATCCGGATTGTCACTGGATGGTAAAAGGGGGCACTGGATGGCATAGGGGGGGCACTGGATGGCATAGGGGGGGCACTGGATGGCACAATGGGGTACTGGGTGGCACAAGGGGGTACTGGATGGCACAAGGGGGCACTGAGTGGCATAAGAGGGCACTGGATGGCATACGGGGGTACTTTATGGTAAACAGGGGGCACTGGATGGCACAAGGGGGTACTTTATGGCAAACATGTGGCACTGGGTGGCACAAGAGGGCATTGGATGGCATAAGGGGGAACTGGATGTCACAGGGCACTGGATGGCATAAGGGGGAACTGGATGGCACAAGGGGGTACTTTATGGAAACAGGGAGCACTAGGTGGCACAAGGGGCACTGGATGGAATAAGGGGGCACTGGATGTCATAAGGGGGCATTGGATGGAACTAGGGGCACTGGATGGCACTGTTATGGGGCACTGTGGATTTCACTGTTATGGGGGCACTGTGGAGGTCACTGTTATGGGGGCACTGTGGAGGTCACTGTTATGGATGGCACAAGGGGGTACTTTATGGCAAACAGGGGGCACTGTGGATCCCACTGTTATGGAGTCACTGTGGATGTCACTGTTATGGGGGCACTGTGGATGACACTGTTATGGGGGCACTGTGGATGACACTGTTATGGGGGCACTGTGGATGTCACTGTTATGGGGGAACTGTGGATTTTACTGTTATGGGGGCACTGTGGATGACAATGTTATGGGGGCACTGTGGATGTCATCTCCTATTCTGGTCTTCAAAATGAGGTCCTCGAATTCATAGAACTCAATGGGACTGCAAAAAATGTGGATCGCAAAATGGACACGGTCGTGTGCATAAAGGTTTAGATACACCACTCAGCAGGCAGTATCATACAAAATGGCATTAGATACACATGTTAGCACGCTGTATCATAGAAGATGGGATTAGATATACACTTTATCAGGCTTATCATGCAAAACAGGATTAGATACACACTTTAGCAGGCAGTATCGCACACAACAGGATGTGTATCAGGCCCACATACATGATAGGATTAGATACAGATATGTTTGGATACGCTGGCTGATTCAAGCTGTTTTTCACACTCTGGAGATGGTGAGGGAAGAGCCTGCAGATGGTCAGTGATGGGATTAGATACACAGCTCAGCAGGCTGTATCACACAGGATAGGATTAGATACACAAGTGAGGGAAGAGCCTGTGGACAGTCAGTAATGGGATTTAGACACTGACTGAGAAGTAGATTCATGTCTGTGTGCAGATAGATGGACACAGGAGTTGTAATGGGTGTAGCTGCTGCATGCAGAGCAGTGTGGGGGCGTGGCCAGCCTGTGACTCATCTCTGTGCAGTGCAGCCAGGCTTGTGTATCAATAAAGTTATATATTCAACAAAACAAGAAGGGGAGAAAGTAAACAGATCTGCCAGGATAATCTGATGTCTTCTAGGGGGGAAGGTACATATATATACAGAGCGTACAACACTATTCTTACACCCCCTACATACAGGTTTTACTGTTAAGTCTATATTAGACTGGCCAATAGTGGGCCAGATCATCACTAACGATCTTTCATATGAAGGCTCGTTAGCGATGATCTGGCAGTGGAATACTGCCGCCGATTAACCGATGAACAAGTAACGTTTGCTCGTTTTAAAGATACTTAAAGGGGTTCTCCCGGAATTAAGAAAATTAAATTACTTAAATATTATTTTTTTTATAAATACATTCCTAAATACCATTCATCAGTTATAATGGCTTGTTTTATCTAGGGAGTAATCAATCGGAGAAATAAAACCTGTCCTAATCACACAGGAGGACAAGTTACCTCACAACACTGAGCTAAATCCTCCTCTCCTACTTGTCAAGTATTATTATCCTCAATACAGCTGATAAGAAGTTTAGCTGAATTTCTGTGGGAACAGAGTCCATGAGGAGACATGAAGTACAGAGAGGACGGACAGGGCAGACTGTAATAATGTGGAGCTGTGGTAATGGAGACTGCATACAAGTGCTGCTTCTCATTATCCACATCCCCACCCTCCTGTCTTTATATTCCCACCCTCCTGTCCACCATTCCTATATTTAGCTAAAGATCTTATTGTCTATATTCAGGATTATATTCCCTGACAAGCAGAGCAGAGAGGAGGATAAGGCATCACTTTAGCTTAATGTTCATAACCCTTTCACTACCACTGCCATACATGTATGGCACTGGAGCAATAGGCAAATATGGCACCCGCTCACATGTGTAGCAGGTATCATGGCCAGCAGGTCTCTGCTGTTTCAAACAGCAGAGACCTGTGGCTAATTACCGCGACTGACAATAATGCTGATCGCATTAAGTAACGCCTTATGGTCAAAAACCCAGACGCTCGCACTTCCGGGGGTGTTACCGGCATCCTCTGTGGCCAATGAGGATGCCAGTAATTGATTTGAATGTGCTCAGTTTCGCAGAGGAGGCTTGAGAGCATTCAAGCTGCAATTCTTAACATAAGAAATGAACAATAGACTGTAATAAATTCATTTAAAAATACATGATTGTTCAAAATTCTAAATTAAAAAACTGTTTTTGTAGACTCAAATACAAGCTTCAAAAATTAAAAATATATATAAAAAAATTAAAAAATATAATAAAATATGCTAAAAAGATAAATACCTAAATAACAAAAAATATAAACATCATGGGTATCAGCGTGACAATAAATGCCCATACTGTTAAAATATAAATATATTTTTCCAATATGGCGAATGGCGTAACGGAAAAAAGGGTTAAAAATAATCAATTTGCAATTCTTTCATTGCTTCTCTTACACGTAAAATGTAATAAAATGTACTCCAAAATGGTATCAATAAAAACTAAAGATTGTCCCAAAGAAAATGAACCCCCCACCCAGCTGAGTAGATATAACTATAAAAAATTTTACATTTATTTTTACACTATTTAGACATAAAAAACCAATACATATGGGTTATCGTTATAATTGTACTGACCCAGATAATGATGGGCATGGGTCAGTTTTGCCGCAAACAGAACACTGTGAGAACAAAACCCGTAACACAATGGAATTTGTTTATCGCTTCCCACTACATTGTTTGCCATAATTAAGTACAACTTGTCCCGCAAAAAATGAGCCCTCAGAAAGCTATGTGAACGGAAATATAAAAAAGTTTTGGCTCAATCAAAATGGGGAAGAAAAATGAAAATGAAAAAACAAAAAAACCTCTGGTATCCTAAGGATTAAGTAAATTGTCCTCTTATGTGATTAGAACAGGTTTTGTGTGTACCAATAGGACAGCGACCATTTTATTTCTTCTAATGATTGCTCTCTAGACAAAACGAGCCATTCTAAATAATGAAACGTATTTGGGAATATATAATGAAGTAATATTTAAGTATTTTCAGTTTAATAACTCCCAGAAAAACCCTTTAAAAATTATCATTTGACAGCTGCAGATTCTGGTGTCTAATTGCGATCTGCTGATGGCAAACAACTAATCAGTATGGGGATGAACGATCACCAGAACCAAATTCACTATATAAATACAGCACTAGATCCAAGTTCTCTACATAAATACAGCACCAGAACCATGTGCAGTACATGTAAAGTTATGCACATGGGAAGGAATAATGCAAGTCACCCGTACATACTAAATGATAAAACACTTGGTAACAGTGACATGGAAAAGGATCTAGTAATTTTAATAAACAGCAAACTAAGCTGCAAAAATCAGTGTCAGGCAGCTGCCACCAAGGCCAATAAGATAATGGGTTGCATCAAAAGGGGCATAGATGCCCGTGATGAGAACATAGTCCTACCACTTTACAAATCGCTAATGAGACTACACATGGAGTACTGTGTACAGTTCTGTGCTCCTATGAACAAGGCAGACATAGCAGAGCTGGAGAGGGCTCAGAGGAGGGCAACTAAAGTAATAACTGGAAAGGGGCAACTACAGTACCCTGAAAGATTATCAAAATTAGGGTTATTCACTTTAGAAAAAAGACGACTGAGGGGAGATCTAATAACTATGTATAAATATATCACGGGTCAGTACAGAGATCTGTCCCATCATCTATTTATCCCCAGGACTGTGACGAGGGGACATCCTCTGCGTCTGGAGGAAAGAAGGTTTGTACACAAACATAGAAGAGGATTCTTTACGGTAAGAGCAGTGAGACTATGAAACTCCTGATTGGAGTCGGGAAGGAATTTTTTATTCCCCTTAAGTGGGGAAAATTGGCTTCTACCTCACAGTTTTTTTTTTGCCTTCCTCTAGATCAACCAGCAGGATGACAGGCCGAACTGGATGGACAGTTGTCTTTTTTCGGCTTTATGTACTATGTTACTATGTATATATGCATTACCAGATTTAAAAAGTTAAATACAATTACCATTTGAATAGTCAGGTCAGCCCTTGCCATATAACCCTGTACAATTTGAAACTACAGCTCCCAGTATGGCCTGAACAGGTGTGAAGGTATGCTGAGAGTTGTTGTTTCACAAAACCCATCATCAGCTGTAGCAGCTACACAGTCAGTAGCAGAATAAACACTTGCACTTAGTGACTTACAGGTGATGTCTCCTCCAGAGTTCTTCTTCATCCAGACCACCATGTTAACTTCTTCCACCCACCATTCATCTCTGCAGATTTTTCTGAGATCTCTTCAGCTTCTCACTTCACCAACACATTGGTACCTTGTACACTAAGACAAACTCCTCTTACTGCCACACACATGGGGATAAATATAATAGCATCATAGACTGTGCCCCTGAATATAGTTATGTCACATACTATGCCTCCTAAAAAAAAAAGGGCCACAAACAGTACCCCTAAAGGAAGTGCCACACACTCTGTGCCCTCTGTATATAGTGCCACAGAGTGCCCCTAATGGAAGTGCCACACACTCTTTGCCCTCTGTATATAGTGCCACAGAATGCCCCTAATGGAAGTGCCACACAATTTCTGTAAATAGTGCCACACACTTTGTGCCTTCTTTATATAGTGCCACACACAATGCTCCTAATGCTAGTTCCACATGCTCTGCGTCCCCTGTATAAAGTGCCACACAATCTGTGCACTCTGTATATCCACTTCAGCCCCCCTAGCTTAAACACCCTTAATGACCAGGCCACATTTTACAATTCCGCACTACACTACTTTCACCGTTTATTGCTCCGTCATGCAACTTACCACCCAAATGAATTTTACCTCCTTTTCTTCTCACTAATAGAGCTTTCATTTGGTGGAATTTCATTGCTGCTGACATTTTAACTTTTTTTGCTATTAATCAAAAATTACCGAAATTTTTGCAAAAAAATGACATTTTTCACTTTCTGTTGTAAAATTTTTCAAAAAAAACTACATTTCTATATAAATTTTTCTCTAAATTTATTGTTCTACATGTCTTTGATAAAAAAATCCAATAAGTGTATATTTATTGGTTTGGGTAAAAGTTATAGCGTTTACAAACTATGGTGCAAAAAAGTGAATTTCTGCATTTTGAAGCAGCTCTGACTTTCTGAGCACCTGTCATGTTTCTTCAGGTGCTAGAATGTCAGGAAAGTATAAATACCCCCAAATTACACCATTTTAGAAAGAAGACACCCCAAAGTATTCGCGGAGGGGCTTGAGTGAGTTCATGTATCATTTCATTTTTTTCACAAGTTAGCGGAAAATGACACTTTCTGAGAAAAAAAAAAAAAAAAGTTTCAATTTCTGATAACTTCTGGCAAAAAAAAAATCTCAGACGGACTCACTATGCCTCTCAGTGAATACCTTGGGGTGTCTACTTTCCGAAATGGGGTCATTTGTGGGTGTGTTTACTGTTCTGGCATTTTGGGCGGGGCTAAATTGTGAGCCGCCATGTAAAACCTAAAGGTACTCGTTGGAATTTGGGCCCTTTGCGCACCCAGGCTGCAAAAAGTGTCACTCATGTGGTATCGCCGTACTCAGGAGAAGTAGGGCAATGTGTTTTGGGGTGTATTTTTACATACACCCATGTTGGATGAGAGAAATATCTCTGTAAATTGTCAACTTTGTATAAAAATTTTTTAAAAGTTGTCGTTTACAGAGATATTTTTCACACAAAGTATGGGTATATATAAAAATACACCCCAAACACATTGCCCTACTTCTCCTGAGTACGGCGATACCATGTGTGCCACTTTTGCAGCTTAGATGCGCAAAGGCCCTAAACCAATGAGTACCTTTAGGATTTCATAGGGCATTTTTACGCATTTGGATTCCAGACTTCTTCTCACGCTTTAGGGGCCCCTAAAATGCCAGGGCAGTATAAATACCCCACATGTGACCCCATTTTGGAAAGAAGACACCCCAAGGTATTCTGTGAGGGGTATGGTGAGTTCATGTAAAATTTTATTTTTGTCACAAGTTAGTGGAATATGAGACTTTGTAAAAAACAAAATTAAAAAAACAAAAAAACAATTTCCGCTGACTTATGCCAAAAATAAAAATTCTGTGGACTCACCATGCCCCTCACAGAATACCTACAGGTGTCTTCTTTCCAAAATGGGGTCACATGTGGGGTATTTATACTCACCTGGCATTTTAGGGGCCCCTAAAGTGTGAGAATCCAAATGCATAAAAATGGCCTGTGAAATCCTAAAGGTACTCATTGGTTTTAGGGCCCCTTGCGCACCCAGGCTGCAAAAAGTGTCACACATGTGGTATCGCCGTACTCAGGAGAAGTAGGGCAATGTGTTTTGTGGTGTATTTTTACATATACCCATGCTGCGTGTGAGAAATATCGCTGTAAGCGACAACTTTTTAAATTTTTTATTCAAAGTTGTCAATTTACAGAAGATATTTCTCTCACCAATGGGTATATGTCTCCCCCTTGCACTTGTGCCCTACTTCACCAGATCTGACGGACCCGAGACAGGGGTAACCCTAGTGGAGTGGCCTGATACCACTGGAAGGCCCGAACCCTGGGAGCCCGAATCTGAAGGGCCAGCGGTAGGGGTGACCACTGCTCCAGCGGTAGAGGGGGAGACAACCCCACTGAGTGTAATGGTGGGAGACACGGAGGACTTGCCACCGGGACCTGAGTTGGCAGACCTCAATGTCTCCAGGGAAAATTTTGGGACCGCACAACACCGGGACCAAACCCTAACCAGGGCCTGGGAAAGTGTTGTAATGATTGACGGTAAACCCCAGAAACCTGGGGCTGAATTAATGTTCCCACGATTTATTGTTCTTCAGGATATGTTGTATCGGGTGAACCAAATCCGAGATGAGCCCGTTGAACAGTTGGTGGTGCCCAACGCATATCGCAAGCTTGTTATGGAGCTTGCCCACCAACATGTTCTTGGGGGACACATGGGGTGGCAGAAAACGCAGGACCGCGTACTACAGCGATTTTACTGGCCCGGTTTGTTTAAGGAAGTAGAAGAGTTCTGTAAGTCCTGTCCGACCTGTCAGGTAAATAGCCCCCAGCCGCATTACAGAAGTCCCCTGGTCCCTCTCCCAATAATTGAGGTCCCATTCGAGCGTATTGCCATGGATCTGGTCGGACCCGTACCGAAGTCTGCTAGGGGTCACCAACATATCCTGGTGATTCTGGACTATGCTACTCGATATCCAGAGGCGGTGCCTCTGCGACATACCTCGGCTAAGCTCATTGCAAAAGAGTTAATGGAAATGTTTTCCCGTGTGGGCCTACCAAAAGAGATTCTGACCGACCAAGGGACCCCTTTTATGTCCAAAGTTATGAGGGAACTGTGTAAATTGTTGCGTATAAAGCAGTTACGGACGTCCGTTTACCATCCGCAAACAGACGGTCTTGTCGAAAGGTTTAACCAAACTCTAAAAAATATGTTAAAAAGGGTGGTGTCCAGAGATGGGAAGGACTGGGACCTGCTTCTGCCCTATCTCATGTTCGCAGTGCGAGAGGTGCCCCAGGCCTCTACTGGGTTCTCGCCCTTCGAACTGCTTTATGGCAGACACCCTCGGGGCCTGTTGGATATCGCCAAGGAAGCGTGGGAACAACAGCCTGTCCCCCACAAAAGTGTCATTGAGTATGTCACCCAGATGCAGGACCGGATGGAAAGGGTGTTGCCGCTGGTCTGGGAGCATATGGAGGCAGCGCAACAAGCCCAGAGTAGGGTGTATAATCGTCAGGCTCGGGTACGGAACTTCAACCCGGGAGATCGGGTTTTGATTCTGGTGCCCACCCCTGACAGCAAGTTCCTAGCTAGGTGGCAGGGCCCCTATGAGGTTATCGAGAAGGTAGGGGAAGTAAATTACAAAGTACACCAGCCAGGGCGGCGCAAGCTGGAGCAGGTGTACCACGTGAATTTACTGAAGCCGTGGAAAGACAGGGACACGGCCGACAACAGCCCCCGGCCAGGGCTTCTAGGTGACAAGGGTCCAGCCCCACAGTTCGAGGCCTGCGAGCGGTAGCCACGGTAAAAATTGCAGACAGCCTGTCTTCCAAACAAGTTCAGGAAGTCAGGGAGTTCATCAGTCGGAACACGGATGTGTTCTCGGACCTCCCTGGCCGCACGTCTCTCATCCAACATGACATCGTCACTGAGCCTCAGGCCAAAATCCGGTTAAAACCATACCGGGTACCCGAGGCTCGGCGACGGGCCATCGCGGAGGAAGTGCAATTAATGTTGAAGCTTGATGTCATTGAGGAATCGAAAAGTGAGTGGGCCAGTCCCATAGTTCTAATACCCAAGCCGGATGGGACGTTGCGGTTCTGCAACGATTTTCGCAAATTAAATGAAGTGTCCAAGTTCGATGCGTATCCCATGCCCCGGGTAGACGAGCTTGTTGAGAATTTAGGGCAAGCCCGTTATTTTTCTGTGCTAGACCTCACTAAAGGATACTGGCAAGTACCCTTAACGGAGGCGGCCAAGGAAAAAACGCTTTTGTTACCCGCAGGGCCTGTATCATTACAAGGTGTTACCCTTTGGCCTGCATGGCGCCCCGCCACCTTCCAAAGGTTAATGGATATTGTGCTGCGACCTCATCGTCGGTACGCCTCGGCCTACTTAGATGATGTTATCATCCACAGCACCGACTGGGAAAGCCATTTGCCCAAAGTGCAGGCGGTAGTAGATGCCCTGAGGAAAGCTGGTCTAACCGCCAATCCAAAGAAGTGTGCGATTGGGTTGGAAGAGACCAAATATCTGGGATATGTCATTGGGCGGGAGTCATCAAACCTCAGGTAACTAAAGTAGAAGCCATACGTAACTGGCCCCGACCGGTCACTGCCAGGCAGGTAAAGTCCTTCCTGGGAATTGTAGGGTACTACATGCGGTTTGTGCCCCACTTTGCCACAATAGCAGCGCCGTTGACAGACCTGTTGAAGGGGCGAAGGTCTGGGAAGGTTAGCTGGAGTGAGAAGGCGGAGGAGGCTTTCTCTGCTCTGAAGTCGGCCCTGTGTGGGTCCCCGGTTTTGGTGACGCCCGACTTCAAGAGAGAATTTGTGGTACAGACCGATGCCTCTGAAGTGGGCCTCGGGGCTGTACTCTCTCAGGAAATCAATGGGGAGGAGCATCCCGTGGTTTTCCTGAGTCGCAAACTCACCCCAGCAGAGACCAGGTACAGTATAGTGGAGAGAGAGTGCCTGGCCATCAAGTGGGCACTAGAGTCTCTCCGCTATTACCTGCTAGGGAGAAAGTTCCGTCTGGTGACCGACCATTCCCCTCTAAAGTGGATGTGCCAGGCGAAAGACAGGAATGCTCGGGTCACCAGGTGGTTCTTGTCTCTGCAGAATTTCAAGTTTTCGGTAGAACACAGGGCAGGCCGCTTGCAGGGTAACGCAGATGCCCTGTCCCGCGTCCACTGCCTCACTTGTGTTCACCCCTCAGGGTTGAACAAAGGGGGTATGTGGTAAGGTGCAATGTACCGTGGTCGATGGCAGGTACGTGTCACCGAGGTTCCTGGCCTCGGTGAGGTAAGAGCCGGGTTTTCTTGCGTGTCAGCAGCAGCTAGTGCTGTTTTGACACATTGCTATTTAGTTTGGCTGCAAAGCCAATCCGGGCCGGCTCTTACTGGGAGTAGGCAAAGAGTTGGGTGGGTGCCTACTCCCCACGGTCCAGGCCGGGTTTTCCGGGCCTTTATAACACAGCCAGCAGCTGGGTGTGTGTGTGGTGATTATCCTGGAGCTGCTGTTAGGCTGGGATTCATTTCAGTTTGGAAGTTCTCTGGGCAGGAAGCAAGAGCCCAGCAAGGAGGAGTGCAGACGGCCTGGAAGCCTGACGTCGCTTGTCTTGCGGCTGGACTGACAGCCAGGTGTGAACCTGCATCTAAAAACCTCCCAGGTGACTGGAGCCTGTTTTGGACTGTCTTGTTTTTCCGCTTGATTTCTTATGTGTGTGAATTAACACCAAGAGACTGTTTTATTTTGTGCAAGTGTAAATAAAACACTGTTTATTGCACTATCTGGACTCCCTGTTTTGCCTCTATACTGCACCCGCACTGCTATCTACCAGAGCGACTCCCCACAGCCCCTATAGAGCCTCATGTTCTGTGCCCCCTATAGTGCTTTATGGTCTGTGCCCCCTATAGTGCCTCATGGTCTGTGCCCCCTATAGTGCCTTATGCTCTGTGCCCCCCTATAGAGCCTTATGCTCTGTGCTTTTTTTTATAGTGCCTTATGCTCTGTGCCCCTATAGTGCCTCATGCTCTGTGCCCCCTATAGTGCCTCATGCTCTGTGCCCCCCTATAGTGCCTCATGCTCTGTGCCCCCTATAGTGCCTCATGCTCTGTGCCCCCTATAGAGCCTTATGCTCTGTGCTTTTTTTTTTATAGTTCCTCATGCTCTGTGCCCCTATAATGTCTCATGCTCTGTGCCCCCCTATAGAGCCTTATGCTCTGTGCTTTTTTTTTATAGGGCCTCATGCCCTGTGCCCCCTATAATGCCTCATGCTCTGTGCTTTCCTATAGTGTCTCATGCTCTGCCCCCCCCTATAGTGCCTCATGCTCTGTGCCCCCCTATAGTGCCTCATGCTCTGTGCCCCCCTATAGTGCCTCATGCTCTGTGCCTCCTATAGTGCCTCATGCCCTGTGCCCTCTATAATGCCTCATGCTCTGTGCTTTCCTATAGTGTCTCATGCTCTGCCCCCCCTATAGTGCCTCATGCTCTGTGCCCCCTATACTGCTTCATTCTCTGTGACCCCCTATAGTGCGTCATGCTCTGTGCCCCCTATAGTACCTAATGCACTATTCCCCCTATGGTGTCTCATGCTCTATGCCCCCCTATATTGCCTCATGCTCTGTGCCCCTATATAGTGCCTCATGCTCTGTGCTTTCTTATAGCACCTCATGCTCTGTGCCCCCTATACTGCCTCATGCTTTGTGCCCCCCTACAGTGCATCATGATTTGTGCCCCCTATAGTGACTTATGCTCTGTGCCCCCTATACTGCCTCATGATTTGTGCCCCCTATAGTGACTTATGCTCTGTCCCTTCTATTGTGTGCTTCATGTTATAACCATACTCATCTGTCCCTGGTCTTGAGATGTCATGTTGCCTCCTCTGGCCTGTCCTGAATCGAGGAACATCCGCCACCTGCATGACAAAAAAAGCTACAAATGGTGGGGAAGGGAACTACTGGTTACCTGTCTCACCATTCAGCGTCTTATTGTGATGTATGTGGTGTACGTAGGGTTTCCACCTTTCCCAACAAAATATAAATACCGGCCAAGCTAAGCCACACCCCAAAAGGGTTGTCATTATGGGGTTGTGGTTTAACACTGGGTGTTAAGTCGCTAAGTCATAATATGCCTCACAGAATGGATAATGCCCCCATTAGTGCCCTGGTAATAGTAATTTCCTCACTATTGCACCCCAGAATTAATAATGCCCCTGGTAATAGTAATGCTTCCATTATTGCCCCGCAAAATTAATAATGCCCCCATTAGCGCCCCCAGTATTAATAATGCCCCCATTAGTGCCCCCAGAATTAATAATGCCCCTGTTAGTGCCCCCCAGAATAAATAAAGCTCCCATTAGTGCCCTCAGTAATAGTAATACCTCCATTAGTGCTCCCCAGAATTAATAATGCCCCTGTTAGTGCCCCCCATAATTAATAAAGCTCCCATTAGTGCCCTCAGTAATAGTAATACCTCCATTAGTTCCCCCCAGAATTAATAATACCCCCATTGTTGCCCTCCACAATTAATAATGCCTCCATTAGTGCCCCCAGAATTAATAATGCCCCCATTAGTGATCCAGTAATAGAAATGCCCCCATTAGTGCACCCCAATAATATTAATGCTCCCAGTAATAGTAATGGCACCATTAGTGTCCCAAGTAGTGCCCCCAGTAATAGTAAAGCCCCCATTTGTCCCCCCAGTAATAGTAATGCCCCCATTAGTGCCCCCCAGCAATAGTAATGCCCCCGTCTCTTCCCTGTGCAAGAAAAAAAAAACACTGCTGACTGGAAGCTCCAGTCAGAAGGGAGTGTTCACCACGGCGCGATCAAATGGATGAGGTAGGTTTTTTACATGGCCTATTACAATTAATAACTGTAGGCTATGTTTGGCAGGGAGTGTATGTTGCCACTCCTGCACCCTGCTACTGTCTTTATTGGGCTAATACAATGTCATCTATGTATTCTGTTCCAGGTTCACCAGAAAGTGCATCTCTAATATTGTTATGTAACTGTTATACATATAATTTTCCTGGTTCACCAGCAGATGGCAGCAAACACAGCAGAGCTATAGCTATATAGAATGGAACTCACCATTCCATTCCCCCCCTTTGGTCAGAAGTGGGCCAGTCCTGCTTGCTACCAGAAGGAGGTGGGCAGTTCTGGTGTGTGCTGATTGAGACTCCATTTTGGAGCTGCCAGGATTCTAACCTATTCTTTTGCTGAAGATAAGTCCGACTAAAAAGTGAAGTGCAGCTTAAAAAGAAGCCAAGTTATCCAGTCAGCTTGTCAGTACAGCAGAGTGAGAGAAAGATATAGCAGATTTGAGTTTGCCTGCCAGTTTAATGCTAAAACCTGCTGGAACGAAGTCAAAGCCTGTAAACTGTTTGAAAAAATGTTTATTCAAAGTAAACCTGAACAGACAATTTCCAGATCCAGCTTCTACCAGTTCGAGTGCTTTTATTGAAGATAGCGCTAAAAACTCACATGTATGCAGGACAATAATAGCAATGTGACGTGTTTCGGATCACCAGTAATATGGATCCTTCCTCATGACAATGCAACAAATACAAAAGTACCTTTAAAAAGGCTCTGCACACCTGGGACCTTGATTGCATAGTCACATGACTGCAAACTTCCACCATCCTAACAGGTGAGCAGAAACCTAACACCTTTTAGTGACATCACATATTTGGAGTACAAAAAAAAACAAAAAACAAAAAAAACACCAAAAAGTACATGCAAGAAAAGTGCACTACCAACCACTGTTCCCAACGTGGTTGGTAACTAAGGGGTGCTTTAAATGTGGACATCGGACCTGTATATGTTGCGAACATCTTTATGTGAAAAAAAATTTTCTTCCTGCGCAGATGGCAGAGAATATGACATAAAGAGTTATATTAACTGTAATACCAAAAACGTCATATATGCTATCACCTGTGGGGAATGTAAAAAACAATATGTGGGTTATACTTCAAACCCGCTTAAAGTTCGTATAAGGAAACACTTGTCCGATATCCCACATTATCGCACCCGCAACATATCTGCCGCAAGTCTACACTTTGCGGTTATGCATTGTGGTGATTCCAGTTCATTTAGGGCGCAGGGTATAGAGAGGTTTTTTTTTACCCATTAGTGGGGGTGATATGAGGAGGAAACTGTTGAATAGGGAGTCTTTTTGGATGTTCGAATTAAAAACACGTGTTCCTGTAGGTTTGAATAAAAAACAGGACTCGATAGTCCAATACTAACAAATGGCATATCATGCAATATTAAGTTTTATCAGAGAAACTTTTTGTTTTTATTATGTGTACACCTGGATCATGTGCTTTGATTGTCGCACTTTTCTTGCATGTACTCTTTGGTGTTTTTTTTTTTTGTACTCCAAATATGTGATGTCACTAAAGGGTGTTAGGTTTCTGCTCACCTGTTAGGATGATGGAAGTTTGCAGTCATGTGACTATGCAATCAAGGTCCCAGGTGTGCAGAGCCTTTTCAACCGCTTCAGCCCCCTAGCTTAAACACCCTTAATGACCAGGCCACTTTTTACAATTCTGCACTACGCTACTTTCACCGTTTATTGCTCCGTCATACAACTTACCACCCAAATGAATTTTACCTCCTTTTCTTCTCACTAATAGAGCTTTCATTTGGTGGTATTTCATTGCTGCTGACATTTTTACTTTTTTGCTATTAATCAAAAATGACCGAAATTTTTGCAAAAAAATGACATTTTTCACTTTCTGTTGTAAAATTTTTCAAAAAAACTACATTTCTATATAAATTTTCTCTAAATTTATTGTTCTACATGTCTTTGATAAAAAAAGTCCAATAAGTGTATATTTATTGGTTTGGGTAAAAGTTATAGCGTTTACAAACTATGGTGCAAAAAGTGAATTTCGGCATTTTGAAGCAGCTCTGACTTTCTGAGCACCTGTCATGTTTCTTCAGGTGCTAGAATGTCAGGATAGTATACATACACCCCAAATGACACCATTTTAGAAAGAAGACACCCCAAAGTATTCGCGGAGGGGCATGGTGAGTTCATGTATCATTTCATTTTTTTCACAAGTTAGCGGAAAATGACACTTTCTGAGAAAAAAAAAAAGTTTCAATTTCTGATAACTTCTGGCAAAAAAAAAAAAAAATCTCAGGCGGACTCACTATGCCCCTCAGTGAATACCTTGGGGTGTCTACTTTCCGAAATGGGGTCATTTGTGGGGTGTGTTTACTGTTCTGGCATTTTGGGCGGGGCTAAATTGTGAGCCGCCATGTAAAACCTAAAGGTACTCGCTGGAATTTGGGCCCCTTTGTGCACCCAGGCTGCAAAAAAGTGTCATTCATGTGGTATCGCCGTACTCAGGAGAAGTAGGGCAATGTGTTTTGGGGTGTATTTTTACATATACCCATGTTGGGTGAGAGAAATATCTCTGTAAATTGTCAACTTTGTATAAAATTTTTAAAAGTTGTCGTTTACAGAGATATTTTTCACACAAAGTATGGGTATATATAAAAATACACCCCAAAACACATTGCCCTACTTCTCCTGAGTACGGCGATACCACATGTGTGCCACTTTTTGCAGGCTGAGTCGCAAAGGGCCCTAAAACCAATGAGTACCTTTAGGATTTACAGGGCATTTTTACGCATTTGGATTCCAGACTTCTTCTCACGCTTTAGGGGCCCCTAAAATGCCAGGACAGTATAAATACCCACATGTGACCCCATTTTGGAAAGAAGACACCCCAAGGTATTCCGTGAGGGGCATGGCGAGTTCATGTAAAATTTTATTTTTGTCACAAGTTAGTGGAATATGAGACTTTGTAAAAAACAAAATAAAAAAAATATATATCAATTTCCGCTAACTTGTGCCAAAAATAAAAATTCTGTGAACTCGCCATGCCCCTCACGGAATACCTTGGGGTGTCTTCTTTCCAAAATGCGGTCACATGTGGGGTATTTATACTGCCCTGGCATTTTAGGGGCCCCTAAAGCGTGAGAATCCAAATGCGTAAAAATGGCCTGTGAAATCCTAAAGGTACTCATTGGTTTAGGGCCCTTGTGCACCTTGGCTGCAAAAGTGCCACTCATGTGGTATCGCCGAACTCAGGAGAAGTAGGGCAATGTGTTTTGGGTGTATTTTTACATATACCCATGCTGCGTGTGAGAAATATTGCTGTAAACGACAACTTTTTACATTTTTTATTCAAAGTTGTCAATTTACAGAGATATTTCTCACACAAAGTATGGGTATATGCAAAAATACACCCCAAAACACATTGCCCTACTTCTCCTGAGTACGGCGATACCACATGTGTGCCACTTTTTGCAGCCAAGATGCGCAAAGGGCCCTAAAACCAATGAGTACTTTTAGGAGGGCATTTTACGCATTTTCTTCTCACGCTTTAGGGCTCCTAAAATGCCAGGGCAGTATAAATACCCACATGTGACCCCATTTTGGAAAGAAGACACCCCAAGGTATTCTGTGAGGGGCATGGCGAGTTCATAGAAGATTTTTTTGGCACAAGTTAGCGGAAATTGATTTTTATTGTTTTTCTCATAAAGTCTACCTTTCTGCTAACTTTTGACAAAAAGTTAAATTGTTCATGGACTCACTATGCCCCTCAGCGAATACCTTGGGGTGTCTTCTTTCCAAAATGGGGTCACATGTGGGGTATTTATACTGCCCTGGCATTTTAGGGGCCCTAAAGCGTGAGAAGAAAAATGCGTAAAAATGCCCTACTGTGTGGTGTTTTGGTGCACTTATAAAAGTTTCTTTGGTGGTCCCAAGCAAATGGGACCACCAAAGGAACGATCAGCAAGCATATCAGACGCTGTTAACAAAACAGCGTCTGATATGCCATTTTTAATCTTCTACAGCCTGCCAGCGCACGATCAGCGCTGGCAGGCTGTAGCTTACCTTGTCCCCGACGTGATCCTGTGAACGCGCACGCGCGCTGCGTTCACAGGAAATCTCGCCTCGCGAGATGACGCGCGGGCGCGTCAAGGAGGAACAGACCGACCGCCCGCAGGACGCAATCCTGCGTGAGGCGGTCGGCAAGAGGTTAATATCCATCTAGTCATAGGATTAGCGGCTTTGATCCAGGGTTTACAACTGATCGCCATTTTTGGGGTCTTGAAGGAATTTTTCACCTGTGATACAAATAGGCCAAACGTATCCAGGGTTTTTGCCTTCTTCTGGATCAACGGCTTTAGGAACAGGAATATCATCACCCAAATAAAAGAGATACAAATAAAATAAATTCTAGTAAATATCATGTTCTTTGTGTCCTTATTTCTCAGCCTGTGGTGGGGTCAGCAGGGCCAGATTTGGGGCCAATTAACTAAGGGCTTATTCACATGGATGTGTTCCGTGCATTGGGGACTGCAATTTGCACGGACACCATCTGTGCGGTTTCCGCAGACGGAAGCAGACTCATTCAATTTAAATGGGTCCCTGATCTGTCCGTACTGCAAAAAAATAGAACATGTTCTATGTTTTTGCAGTGTGGTGGCATGGACAGAAAACCACGGAAGCACTCCATAGTGCTTCTTAGGCTGCATTCACACGGGCGAGGTTTCCGCGGGTGCAATGCGTGATATGAACCGCATTCATGGGGCTGTGTACATGAGCGTTTTTTCCACGCATCACTTATGCGTTGCGTGAAAATCGCAGCATGTTCTATATTCTGCGTTTTTCATGCAGCCCTAGCCCCATAGAAGTGAATGGGGCTGCGTTAAAAACGCATTGCATCCGCAAGCAAGTGATGTTGTTTGTAAACCTTCAGTTTTTTATCACGCGCGTGAAAAACGCATCAAAACGCATTGCACCCGCGCGGAAAAAACTCAACAACTGAACGCAATCGCAGGCAAAACTGAATGGCTTTGCCTGTGAAATCGCACAGTTTTCACTGAACGCATCCGCAACGCATCCGGACCTAATCCGGACACGATCGTGTGAACCCAGCCTTAGGCCTCTTGCACACGGGCGTCATGTTTGACGCCCGGATAAGATGCGGGTGCGTTGCGGGAATCGCCGCGATTTTTCCGCGCGTGTGCTAACGTTTGTAGTGCGTTGAGCACGCGCGTGAAAAAATCCGCATGCTTGGTACCCAGACTCGAAGTCAGACTTCATCACTGAAGTCTGGTTTCGGGATGAGTATTCTGTATGTGTAATTATTTTCCTTTATAACATAGTTATAAGGGAAAATAACGCATTCTAATTACAGAATGCAATGTTCTCGGGCTTGAAAGGGTTAGAATAATAAAGAGCTTACCTTCTCCCATGCAGCGCAGAGCCTCAGAACGTCGTCTCTCTGATAGTTTGGCTGCTTGAGGACTGTGGTGACGTCACAGGGTCACATGGTCCAATCATAGAAGCATTTGAGTGGACCATGTGACCCATGTGATCTCTGGACATCACGGCAGGTCCTTCATCGAACAACAGATGTTCGATGAAGGACCTGCCGTGATGTCACAGGGATCACATGGGTCACATGGTCCACTCAAATGCTTCTATGATTGGACCATGTGACCCTGTGACGTCACCACAGGTCCTCAAGCAGCCAAACTATCAAGAGAGACGACGCTCTGGGGCTCTGCGCGTACAATGGGAGAAGGTAAGTTAACTCTTTATTATTTTTAACCCTTTCAAGCCCGGGAACATTGCATTCTGTAATTAGAATGCGATTATTTTCCCTTATAACTATGTTATAAAGGAAAATAATAACGATCGGGTCCCCATCCCGATCGTATCCTAGCAACCATGCGGGAAAATCGCAACGCATCCGCACATGATTGCGGATGCTTGCGATTTTCCCGCATCCCCATTCACTTCTATGGGGCCTGCGTTGCGTGAAAATCGCAGAATATAGAACATGCTGCGATTTTCACGCAACGCAAAAGTGATGCGTGAAAATCACCGCTCATGTGCACAGCCCCATAGAACTGAATGGGTCAGGATTCAGTGCGGGTGCAATGCGTCCTCCTCACGCATTGCACCCGCGCGGAAAACTCGCCCGTGTGAAAGGGGCCTTAGGGTTCCGTGCCTCCATTACGCACCTCACCTTCTGGATTGAAACATCAAATCAAGTCAAGAGAATTGGACACTCCCTGTGTCCAATAGCATAAGTCATGGAA
>JAKVIS010000978.1:0-37736 GCA_033119425.1 Bufotes viridis
ACAACACAATGAAAGCCAGATATCCTCAAAGGAAGGAAAACTAAGCAAAGGGGTGTCTCCATTACAGAGATCACCAAATCCACCATATTAAGTGGCCCCTATGTCAAGATCCCACTTTTTTACAAGCTTTAAGGATGTGACAGGGAAAACCTAAGCTAGGTATCCATCCACAGACAGCTGTTTCAGGGTGTTGCCCCTCATCAGTGTGGAGTAGGATTCTGGCTAACCGGGAGCAATGCCTCGGAGACTACTCAAACACAACAATAGCTGACCTCAGGGAGACCAGCTACAAAAACACCGCGGAGCCTCACTTAAGAGTCTCAACACAGCAATCCGAAGTGCAAAGTTCCCTGGGAAACAGGAATATGCAAACAAATGTGGAGCCCCAGTTATGGGTCTACAACACAATGAAAGCCAGATATCCCTCAAAGGAAGGAAAACTAAGCAAAGGGGTGTCTCCATTACAGAGATCACCAAATCCACCATATTAAGTGGCCCCTATGTCAAGATCCCACTTTTTTACAAGCTTTAAGGATGTGACAGGGAAAACCTAAGCTAGGTATCCATCCACAGACAGCTGTTTCAGGGTGTTGCCCCTCATCAGTGTGGAGTAGGATTCTGGCTAACCGGGAGCAATGCCTCGGAGACTACTCAAACACAACAATAGCTGATCTCAGGGAGACCAGCTACAAAAACACCGCGGAGCCTCACTTAAGAGTCTCAACACAGCAATCCGAAGTGCAAAGTTCCCTGGGAAACAGGAATATGCAAAACAAATGTGGAGCCCCAGTTATGGGTCTACAACACAATGAAAGCCAGATATCCCTCAAAGGAAGGAAAACTAAGCAAAGGGGTGTCTCCATTACAGAGATCACCAAATCCACCATATTAAGTGGCCCCTATGTCAAGATCCCACTTTTTTACAAGCTTTAAGGATGTGACAGGGAAAACCTAAGCTAGGTATCCATCCACAGACAGCTGTTTCAGGGTGTTGCCCCTCATCAGTGTGGAGTAGGATTCTGGCTAACCGGGAGCAATGCCTCGGAGACTACTCAAACACAACAATAGCTGACCTCAGGGAGACCAGCTACAAAAACACCGCGGAGCCTCACTTAAGAGTCTCAACACAGCAATCCGAAGTGCAAAGTTCCCTGGGAAACAGGAATATGCAAAACAAATGTGGAGCCCCAGTTATGGGTCTACAACACAATGAAAGCCAGATATCCCTCAAAGGAAGGAAAACTAAGCAAAGGGGTGTCTCCATTACAGAGATCACCAAATCCACCATATTAAGTGGCCCCTATGTCAAGATCCCACTTTTTTACAAGCTTTAAGGATGTGACAGGGGAAAACCTAAGCTAGGTATCCATCCACAGACAGCTGTTTCAGGGTGTTGCCCCTCATCAGTGTGGAGTAGGATTCTGGCTAACCGGGAGCAATGCCTCGGAGACTACTCAAACACAACAATAGCTGATCTCAGGGAGACCAGCTACAAAAACACCGCAGAGCCTCACTTAAGAGTCTCAACACAGCAATCCGAAAGTGCAAAGTTCCCTGGGAAACAGGAATATGCAAAACAAATGTGGAGCCCCCAGTTATGGGTCTACAACACAATGAAAGCCAGATATCCCTCAAAGGAAGGAAAACTAAGCAAAGGGGTGTCTCCATTACAGAGATCACCAAATCCACCATATTAAGTGGCCCCTATGTCAAGATCCCACTTTTTTACAAGCTTTAAGGATGTGACAGGGAAAACCTAAGCTAGGTATCCATCCACAGACAGCTGTTTCAGGGTGTTGCCCCTCATCAGTGTGGAGTAGGATTCTGGCTAACCGGGAGCAATGCCTCGGAGACTACTCAAACACAACAATAGCTGATCTCAGGGAGACCAGCTACAAAAAACACCGCGGAGCCTCACTTAAGAGTCTCAACACAGCAATCCGAAGTGCAAAGTTCCCTGGGAAACAGGAATATGCAAAACAAATGTGGAGCCCCAGTTATGGGTCTACAACACAATGAAAGCCAGATATCCCTCAAAGGAAGGAAAACTAAGCAAAGGGGTGTCTCCATTACAGAGATCACCAAATCCACCATATTAAGTGGCCCCCTATGTCAAGATCCCACTTTTTTACAAGCTTTAAGGATGTGACAGGGAAAACCTAAGCTAGGTATCCATCCACAGACAGCTGTTTCAGGGTGTTGCCCCTCATCAGTGTGGAGTAGGATTCTGGCTAACCGGGAGCAATGCCTCGGAGACTACTCAAACACAACAATAGCTGACCTCAGGGAGACCAGCTACAAAAACACCGCGGAGCCTCACTTAAGAGTCTCAACACAGCAATCCGAAGTGCAAAGTTCCCTGGGAAACAGGAATATGCAAAACAAATGTGGAGCCCCAGTTATGGGTCTACAACACAATGAAAGCCAGATATCCCTCAAAGGAAGGAAAACTAAGCAAAGGGGTGTCTCCATTACAGAGATCACCAAATCCACCATATTAAGTGGCCCCTATGTCAAGATCCCACTTTTTTACAAGCTTTAAGGATGTGACAGGGAAAACCTAAGCTAGGTATCCATCCACAGACAGCTGTTTCAGGGTGTTGCCCCTCATCAGTGTGGAGTAGGATTCTGGCTAACCGGGAGCAATGCCTCGGAGACTACTCAAACACAACAATAGCTGACCTCAGGGAGACCAGCTACAAAAACACCGCGGAGCCTCACTTAAGAGTCTCAACACAGCAATCCGAAGTGCAAAGTTCCCTGGGAAACAGGAATATGCAAAACAAATGTGGAGCCCCAGTTATGGGTCTACAACACAATGAAAGCCAGATATCCCTCAAAGGAAGGAAAACTAAGCAAAGGGGTGTCTCCATTACAGAGATCACCAAATCCACCATATTAAGTGGCCCCTATGTCAAGATCCCACTTTTTTACAAGCTTTAAGGATGTGACAGGGAAAACCTAAGCTAGGTATCCATCCACAGACAGCTGTTTCAGGGTGTTGCCCCTCATCAGTGTGGAGTAGGATTCTGGCTAACCGGGAGCAATGCCTCGGAGACTACTCAAACACAACAATAGCTGACCTCAGGGAGACCAGCTACAAAAAACACCGCGGAGCCTCACTTAAGAGTCTCAACACAGCAATCCGAAGTGCAAAGTTCCCTGGGAAACAGGAATATGCAAAACAAATGTGGAGCCCCCAGTTATGGGTCTACAACACAATGAAAGCCAGATATCCCTCAAAGGAAGGAAAACCAAGCAAAGGGGTGTCTCCATTACAGAGATCACCAAATCCACCATATTAAGTGGCCCCTATGTCAAGATCCCACTTTTTTACAAGCTTTAAGGATGTGACAGGGAAAACCTAAGCTAGGTATCCATCCACAGACAGCTGTTTCAGGGTGTTGCCCCTCATCAGTGTGGAGTAGGATTCTGGCTAACCGGGAGCAATGCCTCGGAGACTACTCAAACACAACAATAGCTGACCTCAGGGAGACCAGCTACAAAAAACACCGCGGAGCCTCACTTAAGAGTCTCAACACAGCAATCCGAAGTGCAAAGTTCCCTGGGAAACAGGAATATGCAAAACAAATGTGGAGCCCCAGTTATGGGTCTACAACACAATGAAAGCCAGATATCCCTCAAAGGAAGGAAAACCAAGCAAAGGGGTGTCTCCATTACAGAGATCACCAAATCCACCATATTAAGTGGCCCCTATGTCAAGATCCCACTTTTTTACAAGCTTTAAGGATGTGACAGGGAAAACCTAAGCTAGGTATCCATCCACAGACAGCTGTTTCAGGGTGTTGCCCCTCATCAGTGTGGAGTAGGATTCTGGCTAACCGGGAGCAATGCCTCGGAGACTACTCAAACACAACAATAGCTGATCTCAGGGAGACCAGCTACAAAAAACACCGCGGAGCCTCACTTAAGAGTCTCAACACAGCAATCCGAAGTGCAAAGTTCCCTGGGAAACAGGAATATGCAAAACAAATGTGGAGCCCCAGTTATGGGTCTACAACACAATGAAAGCCAGATATCCCTCAAAGGAAGGAAAACCAAGCAAAGGGGTGTCTCCATTACAGAGATCACCAAATCCACCATATTAAGTGGCCCCTATGTCAAGATCCCACTTTTTTACAAGCTTTAAGGATGTGACAGGGAAAACCTAAGCTAGGTATCCATCCACAGACAGCTGTTTCAGGGTGTTGCCCCTCATCAGTGTGGAGTAGGATTCTGGCTAACCGGGAGCAATGCCTCGGAGACTACTCAAACACAACAATAGCTGATCTCAGGGAGACCAGCTACAAAAAACACCGCGGAGCCTCACTTAGAGTCTCAACACAGCAATCCGAAGTGCAAAGTTCCCTGGGAAACAGGAATATGCAAAACAAATGTGGAGCCCCAGTTATGGGTCTACAACACAATGAAAGCCAGATATCCCTCAAAGGAAGGAAAACCAAGCAAAGGGGTGTCTCCATTACAGAGATCACCAAATCCACCATATTAAGTGGCCCCTATGTCAAGATCCCACTTTTTTACAAGCTTTAAGGATGTGACAGGGAAAACCTAAGCTAGGTATCCATCCACAGACAGCTGTTTCAGGGGTGATTGCCCCTCATCAGTGTGGAGTAGGATTCTGGCTAACCGGGAGCAATGCCTCGGGAGACTACTCAAACACAACAATAGCTGATCTCAGGAGACCAGCTACAAAAAACACCGCGGAGCCTCACTTAAGAGTCTCAACACAGCAATCCGAAGTGCAAAGGTTCCCTGGGAAACCGGAATATGCAAAACAAATGTGGAGCCCTAGTTATGGGTCACAACTACAATAAAAGCCAGATATCCCTCAAGGAAGGAAAACCAAGCAAAGGGGTGTCTCCATTACAGAGATCGCCAAATCCACCATATTATAGTAGCCCCTATGTCAAGATCCCACTTTTTACAAGCTTTAAGGATGTGACAGAAAACCTAAACTAGGTATCCATCCACAGACAGCTGTTTCAGGGTGTTGCCCCTCATCAGTGTGGAGTAGGATTCTGGCTAACGAGAGACAATGCCTCGGAGACTACTCAACACAACAATAGCTGATCTCAGGAGACCAGCTACAAAAAGCACCACGGAGCCTCATAGAGTCTCAACACAGCAATCCGATGTGCAAAGTTCCTGAAACAGGAATATGCCCAAAACAAATGTGGAGCCCCAGTTGTGGGTCTACAACACAATGAAAACCAGATATCCCCTCAAAGGAAGGAAAACCAAGCAAAGAAGGTGTGTCTCCATTACAGAGATCACCAAATCCCCCATGATTGAAGTGGCCCCTATGTCAAGATCCCTTTTTACAAGCTTTAAGGATGCGACAGGGAGAACCTAAGCTAGGTATCCATCCACAGACAGCTGTTTCAGGGTGTTGCCCCTCATCCAGCGTGGAGGAGGATTCTGGCTAACCGGGACGCAATGCCTCGGAGACTACTCCAGCACAACGATAGCTGAGTCTCAGGGAGACCAGCTACAAAAAAGCACACCCGCGAGCCTCGCCCAGAGTCTCAGCCACAGCAATCCGAAGTGCAAGGATTCCCTGGGAAACAAGGAATATGCAAAACAAATGTGGAGCCCCAGTTGTGGGTCACCACAACACAATCGAAAGCCAGATATCCCTCAAAGGAAGGAGAACCAAGCAAAGGGAGTTGTCTCTCCATTACAGAGATCACCAATCCAGCATGATTAAGTGGCCCTATGTCAAGATCCACTTTTTACAAGCTTTAAGGATCGTGACAGGGAAAACCTAAGCTAGGTATCCATCCACAGACAGCTGTTTCAGGGTGTTGCCCCTCATCAGTGTGTGGGTAGGATTCTGGCTAACGCGGAGCAATGCCTCGGAGACTACTCAAACACAACAATAGCTGATCTCAGGGAGACCAGCTACAAAAAACACCGTGGAGCCTCACTTAAGAGTCTCAACACAGCAATCCGAAGTGCAAAGTTCCCTGGGAAACAGGAATATGCAAAACAAATGTGGAGCCCCAGTTATGGGTCTACAACACAATGAAAAGCCAGATATCCCTCAAAGGAAGGAAAACCAAGCAAAGGGGTGTCTCCATTACAGAGATCACCAAATCCACCATATTAAGTGGCCCCTATGTCAAGATCCCACTTTTTTACAAGCTTTAAGGATGTGACAGGGAAAACCTAAGCTAGGTATCCATCCACAGACAGCTGTTTCAGGGTGTTGCCCCTCATCAGTGTGGAGTAGGATTCTGGCTAACCGGGAGCAATGCCTCGGAGACTACTCAAACACAACAATAGCTGACCTCAGGAGACCAGCTACAAAAAAACACCGCGGAGCCTCACTTAAGAGTCTCAACACAGCAATCCGAAGTGCAAAGTTCCCTGGGAAACAGGAATATGCAAAACAAATGTGGAGCCCCAGTTATGGGTCTACAACACAATGAAAGCCAGATATCCCTCAAAGGAAGGAAAACCAAGCAAAGGGGTGTCTCCATTACAGAGATCACCAAATCCACCATATTAAGTGGCCCCTATGTCAAGATCCCACTTTTTTACAAGCTTTAAGGATGTGACAGGGAAAACCTAAGCTAGGTATCCATCCACAGACAGCTGTTTCAGGGGTGTTGCCCCTCATCAGTGTGGAGTAGGATTCTGGCTAACCGGGAGCAATGCCTCGGAGACTACTCAAACACAACAATAGCTGATCTCAGGGAGACCAGCTACAAAAAAACACCGCGAGCCTCACTTAAGAGTCTCAACACAGCAATCCGAAGTGCAAAGTTCCCTGGGAAACAGGAATATGCAAAACAAATGTGGAGCCCCAGTTATGGGTCTACAACACAATGAAAGCCAGATATCCCTCAAAGGAAGGAAAACCAAGCAAAGGGGTGTCTCCATTACAGAGATCACCAAATCCACCATATTAAGTGGCCCCTATGTCAAGATCCCACTTTTTTACAAGCTTTAAGGATGTGACAGGGAAAACCTAAGCTAGGTATCCATCCACAGACAGCTGTTTCAGGGTGTTGCCCCTCATCAGTGTGGAGTAGGATTCTGGCTAACCGGGAGCAATGCCTCGGAGACTACTCAAACACAACAATAGCTGATCTCAGGGAGACCAGCTACAAAAAACACCGCGGAGCCTCACTTAAGAGTCTCAACACAGCAATCCGAAGTGCAAAGTTCCCTGGGAAACAGGAATATGCAAAACAAATGTGGAGCCCCAGTTATGGGTCTACAACACAATGAAAGCCAGATATCCCTCAAAGGAAGGAAAACCAAGCAAAGGGGTGTCTCCATTACAGAGATCACCAAATCCACCATATTAAGTGGCCCCTATGTCAAGATCACTTTTTTACAAGCTTTAAGGATGTGACAGGGAAAACCTAAGCTAGGTATCCATCCACAGACAGCTGTTTCAGGGTGTTGCCCCTCATCAGTGTGGAGTAGGATTCTGGCTAACCGGGAGCAATGCCTCGGAGACTACTCAAACACAACAATAGCTGACCTCAGGAGACCAGCTACAAAAAAACACCGCGGAGCCTCACTTAAGAGTCTCAACACAGCAATCCGAAGTGCAAAGTTCCCTGGGAAACAGGAATATGCAAAACAAATGTGGAGCCCCAGTTATGGGTCTACAACACAATGAAAGCCAGATATCCCTCAAAGGAAGGAAAACCAAGCAAAGGGGTGTCTCCATTACAGAGATCACCAAATCCACCATATTAAGTGGCCCCTATGTCAAGATCCCACTTTTTTACAAGCTTTAAGGATGTGACAGGGAAAACCTAAGCTAGGTATCCATCCACAGACAGCTGTTTCAGGGTGTTGCCCCTCATCAGTGTGGAGTAGGATTCTGGCTAACCGGGAGCAATGCCTCGGAGACTACTCAAACACAACAATAGCTGACCTCAGGAGACCAGCTACAAAAAACACCGCGGAGCCTCACTTAAGAGTCTCAACACAGCAATCCGAAGTGCAAAGTTCCCTGGGAAACAGGAATATGCAAAACAAATGTGGAGCCCCAGTTATGGGTCTACAACACAATGAAAGCCAGATATCCCTCAAAGGAAGGAAAACCAAGCAAAGGGGTGTCTCCATTACAGAGATCACCAAATCCACCATATTAAGTGGCCCCTATGTCAAGATCCCACTTTTTACAAGCTTTAAGGATGTGACAGGGAAAACCTAAGCTAGGTATCCATCCACAGACAGCTGTTTCAGGGTGTTGCCCCTCATCAGTGTGGAGTAGGATTCTGGCTAACCGGGAGCAATGCCTCGGAGACTACTCAAACACAACAATAGCTGACCTCAGGAGACCAGCTACAAAAAAACACCGCGGAGCCTCACTTAAGAGTCTCAACACAGCAATCCGAAGTGCAAAGTTCCCTGGGAAACAGGAATATGCAAAACAAATGTGGAGCCCCAGTTATGGGTCTACAACACAATGAAAGCCAGATATCCCTCAAAGGAAGGAAAACCAAGCAAAGGGGTGTCTCCATTACAGAGATCACCAAATCCACCATATTAAGTGGCCCCTATGTCAAGATCCCACTTTTTTACAAGCTTTAAGGATGTGACAGGGAAAACCTAAGCTAGGTATCCATCCACAGACAGCTGTTTCAGGGTGTTGCCCCTCATCAGTGTGGAGTAGGATTCTGGCTAACCGGGAGCAATGCCTCGGAGACTACTCAAACACAACAATAGCTGACCTCAGGGAGACCAGCTACAAAAAAACACCGCGGAGCCTCACTTAAGAGTCTCAACACAGCAATCCGAAGTGCAAAGTTCCCTGGGAAACAGGAATATGCAAAACAAATGTGGAGCCCCAGTTATGGGTCTACAACACAATGAAAAGCCAGATATCCCTCAAAGGAAGGAAAACCAAGCAAAGGGGTGTCTCCATTACAGAGATCACCAAATCCACCATATTAAGTGGCCCCTATGTCAAGATCCCACTTTTTTACAAGCTTTAAGGATGTGACAGGGAAAACCTAAGCTAGGTATCCATCCACAGACAGCTGTTTCAGGGTGTTGCCCCTCATCAGTGTGGAGTAGGATTCTGGCTAACCGGGAGCAATGCCTCGGAGACTACTCAAACACAACAATAGCTGACCTCAGGGAGACCAGCTACAAAAAAACACCGCGGAGCCTCACTTAAGAGTCTCAACACAGCAATCCGAAGTGCAAAGTTCCCTGGGAAACAGGAATATGCAAAACAAATGTGGAGCCCCAGTTATGGGTCTACAACACAATGAAAGCCAGATATCCCTCAAAGGAAGGAAAACCAAGCAAAGGGGTGTCTCCATTACAGAGATCACCAAATCCACCATATTAAGTGGCCCCTATGTCAAGATCCCACTTTTTTACAAGCTTTAAGGATGTGACAGGGAAAACCTAAGCTAGGTATCCATCCACAGACAGCTGTTTCAGGGTGTTGCCCCTCATCAGTGTGGAGTAGGATTCTGGCTAACCGGGAGCAATGCCTCGGAGACTACTCAAACACAACAATAGCTGACCTCAGGGAGACCAGCTACAAAAAACACCGCGGAGCCTCACTTAAGAGTCTCAACACAGCAATCCGAAGTGCAAAGTTCCCTGGGAAACAGGAATATGCAAAACAAATGTGGAGCCCCAGTTATGGGTCTACAACACAATGAAAGCCAGATATCCCTCAAAGGAAGGAAAACCAAGCAAAGGGGTGTCTCCATTACAGAGATCACCAAATCCACCATATTAAGTGGCCCCTATGTCAAGATCCCACTTTTTTACAAGCTTTAAGGATGTGACAGGGAAAACCTAAGCTAGGTATCCATCCACAGACAGCTGTTTCAGGGTGTTGCCCCTCATCAGTGTGGAGTAGGATTCTGGCTAACCGGGAGCAATGCCTCGGAGACTACTCAAACACAACAATAGCTGACCTCAGGAGACCAGCTACAAAAAACACCGCGGAGCCTCACTTAAGAGTCTCAACACAGCAATCCGAAGTGCAAAGTTCCCTGGGAAACAGGAATATGCAAAACAAATGTGGAGCCCCAGTTATGGGTCTACAACACAATGAAAGCCAGATATCCCTCAAAGGAAGGAAAACCAAGCAAAGGGGTGTCTCCATTACAGAGATCACCAAATCCACCATATTAAGTGGGCCCCTATGTCAAGATCACTTTTTTACAAGCTTTAAGGATGTGACAGGGAAAACCTAAGCTAGGTATCCATCCACAGACAGCTGTTTCAGGGTGTTGCCCCTCATCAGTGTGGAGTAGGATTCTGGCTAACCGGGAGCAATGCCTCGGAGACTACTCAAACACAACAATAGCTGACCTCAGGGAGACCAGCTACAAAAAAACACCGCGGAGCCTCACTTAAGAGTCTCAACACAGCAATCCGAAGTGCAAAGTTCCCTGGGAAACAGGAATATGCAAAACAAATGTGGAGCCCCAGTTATGGGTCTACAACACAATGAAAGCCAGATATCCCTCAAAGGAAGGAAAACCAAGCAAAGGGGTGTCTCCATTACAGAGATCACCAAATCCACCATATTAAGTGGCCCCTATGTCAAGATCCCACTTTTTTACAAGCTTTAAGGATGTGACAGGGAAAACCTAAGCTAGGTATCCATCCACAGACAGCTGTTTCAGGGTGTTGCCCCTCATCAGTGTGGAGTAGGATTCTGGCTAACCGGGAGCAATGCCTCGGAGACTACTCAAACACAACAATAGCTGACCTCAGGGAGACCAGCTACAAAAAAACACCCGCGGAGCCTCACTTAAGAGTCTCAACACAGCAATCCGAAGTGCAAAGTTCCCTGGGAAACAGGAATATGCAAAACAAATGTGGAGCCCCAGTTATGGGTCTACAACACAATGAAAGCCAGATATCCCTCAAAGGAAGGAAAACCAAGCAAAGGGGTGTCTCCATTACAGAGATCACCAAATCCACCATATTAAGTGGCCCCTATGTCAAGATCCCACTTTTTTACAAGCTTTAAGGATGTGACAGGGAAAACCTAAGCTAGGTATCCATCCACAGACAGCTGTTTCAGGGTGTTGCCCCTCATCAGTGTGGAGTAGGATTCTGGCTAACCGGGAGCAATGCCTCGGAGACTACTCAAACACAACAATAGCTGACCTCAGGGAGACCAGCTACAAAAAAACACCGCGGAGCCTCACTTAAGAGTCTCAACACAGCAATCCGAAGTGCAAAGTTCCCTGGGAAACAGGAATATGCAAAACAAATGTGGAGCCCCAGTTATGGGTCTACAACACAATGAAAGCCAGATATCCCTCAAAGGAAGGAAAACCAAGCAAAGGGGTGTCTCCATTACAGAGATCACCAAATCCACCATATTAAGTGGCCCCTATGTCAAGATCCCACTTTTTTACAAGCTTTAAGGATGTGACAGGGAAAACCTAAGCTAGGTATCCATCCACAGACAGCTGTTTCAGGGTGTTGCCCCTCATCAGTGTGGAGTAGGATTCTGGCTAACCGGGAGCAATGCCTCGGAGACTACTCAAACACAACAATAGCTGACCTCAGGAGACCAGCTACAAAAAAACACCGCGGAGCCTCACTTAAGAGTCTCAACACAGCAATCCGAAGTGCAAAGTTCCCTGGGAAACAGGAATATGCAAAACAAATGTGGAGCCCCCAGTTATGGGTCTACAACACAATGAAAAGCCAGATATCCCTCAAAGGAAGGAAAACCAAGCAAAGGGGTGTCTCCATTACAGAGATCACCAAATCCACCATATTAAGTGGCCCCTATGTCAAGATCCCACTTTTTTACAAGCTTTAAGGATGTGACAGGGAAAACCTAAGCTAGGTATCCATCCACAGACAGCTGTTTCAGGGTGTTGCCCCTCATCAGTGTGGAGTAGGATTCTGGCTAACCGGGAGCAATGCCTCGGAGACTACTCAAACACAACAATAGCTGACCTCAGGGAGACCAGCTACAAAAAAAACACCGCGGAGCCTCACTTAAGAGTCTCAACACAGCAATCCGAAGTGCAAAGTTCCCTGGGAAACAGGAATATGCAAAACAAATGTGGAGCCCCAGTTATGGGTCTACAACACAATGAAAGCCAGATATCCCTCAAAGGAAGGAAAACCAAGCAAAGGGGTGTCTCCATTACAGAGATCACCAAATCCACCATATTAAGTGGCCCCTATGTCAAGATCCCACTTTTTTACAAGCTTTAAGGATGTGACAGGGAAAACCTAAGCTAGGTATCCATCCACAGACAGCTGTTTCAGGGTGTTGCCCCTCATCAGTGTGGAGTAGGATTCTGGCTAACCGGGAGCAATGCCTCGGAGACTACTCAAGAACACAACCATAGCTGACCTCCAGGAGTCCAGCTACAAAAAACACTGCGGAGCCTCACTTAAGAGTCTCCAGCACAGCAATCCGGTGCAAGGGTTCCCTGGGGAAGCAGGAATATGCAAAACAAATGTGGAGCCCCAGTTATGGGTCTACAACACAATGAAAGCCAGATATCCCTCGAAGGAAGGAAAACGAAGCAAGGGTGTCTCCATTACAGAGATTCTCCAAATCCACCATATTAAGTGGCCCCCTATGTCGAGATCACACTTTGCAAGCTGCCAGGATGCGACAGGGAAAACCTAAGCTAGGTATCCATCCACAGACAGCTGTTTCAGCATGTTGCCCCTCATCAGTGTGGATACAGGATTCTATGGCTAACCGGGAGCCCAATGCCCTCGGAGACTACTCAAACACAACAATAGCTGATCTCAGGAGACCAGCTACTTAAAACACGCGGAGCCTCACTTAGAGTCTCAACACAGCAATCCGAAGTGCAAAGTTCCCTGGGAAACAGGAATAATGCAAAACAAATGTGGAGCCCCAGTTATGGGTCTACAACACAATGAAAGCCAGATATCCCTCAAAGGAGACGAGAAACCAAGCAACAGGGTGTCTCTCATTACAGAGATCACCAAATCCACCATATTAAGTGGCCCCTATGTCAAGATCCCACTTTTTTACAAGCTTTAAGGATGTGACAGGGAAAACCTAAGCTAGGTATCCATCCACAGACAGCTGTTTCAGGGTGTTGCCCCTCATCAGTGTGGAGTAGGATTCTGGCTAACCGGGAGCAATGCCTCGGAGACTACTCAAACACAACAATAGCTGACCTCAGGAGACCAGCTACAAAAAAACACCGCGGAGCCTCACTTAAGAGTCTCAACACAGCAATCCGAAGTGCAAAGTTCCCTGGGAAACAGGAATATGCAAAACAAATGTGGAGCCCCAGTTATGGGTCTACAACACAATGAAAGCCAGATATCCCTCAAAGGAAGGAAAACCAAGCAAAGGGGTGTCTCCATTACAGAGATCACCAAATCCACCATATTAAGTGGCCCCTATGTCAAGATCCCACTTTTTTACAAGCTTTAAGGATGTGACAGGGAAAACCTAAGCTAGGTATCCATCCACAGACAGCTGTTTCAGGGTGTTGCCCCTCATCAGTGTGGAGTAGGATTCTGGCTAACCGGGAGCAATGCCTCGGAGACTACTCAAACACAACAATAGCTGACCTCAGGGAGACCAGCTACAAAAAACACTGCGGAGCCTCACTTAAGAGTCTCAACACAGCAATCCGAAGTGCAAAGTTCCCTGGGAAACAGGAATATGCAAAACAAATGTGGAGCCCCAGTTATGGGTCTACAACACAATGAAAGCCAGATATCCCTCAAAGGAAGGAAAACCAAGCAAAGGGGTGTCTCCATTACAGAGATCACCAAATCCACCATATTAAGTGGCCCCTATGTCAAGATCCCACTTTTTTACAAGCTTTAAGGATGTGACAGGGAAAACCTAAGCTAGGTATCCATCCACAGACAGCTGTTTCAGGGTGTTGCCCCTCATCAGTGTGGAGTAGGATTCTGGCTAACCGGGAGCAATGCCTCGGAGACTACTCAAACACAACAATAGCTGACCTCAGGGAGACCAGCTACAAAAAAACACCGCGGAGCCTCACTTAAGAGTCTCAACACAGCAATCCGAAGTGCAAAGTTCCCTGGGAAACAGGAATATGCAAAACAAATGTGGAGCCCCAGTTATGGGTCTACAACACAATGAAAGCCAGATATCCCTCAAAGGAAGGAAAACCAAGCAAAGGGGGTGTCTCCATTACAGAGATCACCAAATCCACCATATTAAGTGGCCCCCTATGTCAAGATCCCACTTTTTTACAAGCTTTAAGGATGTGACAGGGAAAACCTAAGCTAGGTATCCATCCACAGACAGCTGTTTCAGGGTGTTGCCCCTCATCAGTGTGGAGTAGGATTCTGGCTAACCGGGAGCAATGCCTCGGAGACTACTCAAACACAACAATAGCTGACCTCAGGGAGACCAGCTACAAAAAAACACCGCGGAGCCTCACTTAAGAGTCTCAACACAGCAATCCGAAGTGCAAAGTTCCCTGGGAAACAGGAATATGCAAAACAAATGTGGAGCCCCAGTTATGGGTCTACAACACAATGAAAGCCAGATATCCCTCAAAGGAAGGAAAACCAAGCAAAGGGGTGTCTCCATTACAGAGATCACCAAATCCACCATATTAAGTGGCCCCTATGTCAAGATCCCACTTTTTTACAAGCTTTAAGGATGTGACAGGGAAAACCTAAGCTAGGTATCCATCCACAGACAGCTGTTTCAGGGTGTTGCCCCTCATCAGTGTGGAGTAGGATTCTGGCTAACCGGGAGCAATGCCTCGGAGACTACTCAAACACAACAATAGCTGATCTCAGGGAGACCAGCTACAAAAAACACCGCGGAGCCTCACTTAAGAGTCTCAACACAGCAATCCGAAGTGCAAAGTTCCCTGGGAAACAGGAATATGCAAAACAAATGTGGAGCCCCAGTTATGGGTCTACAACACAATGAAAGCCAGATATCCCTCAAAGGAAGGAAAACCAAGCAAGGGGTGTCTCCATTACAGAGATCACCAAATCCACCATATTAAGTGGCCCCTATGTCAAGATCCCACTTTTTTACAAGCTTTAAGGATGTGACAGGGAAAACCTAAGCTAGGTATCCATCCACAGACAGCTGTTTCAGGGTGTTGCCCCTCATCAGTGTGGAGTAGGATTCTGGCTAACCGGGAGCAATGCCTCGGAGACTACTCAAACACAACAATAGCTGACCTCAGGAGACCAGCTACAAAAAACACCGCGGAGCCTCACTTAAGAGTCTCAACACAGCAATCCGAAGTGCAAAGTTCCCTGGGAAACAGGAATATGCAAAACAAATGTGGAGCCCCAGTTATGGGTCTACAACACAATGAAAGCCAGATATCCCTCAAAGGAAGGAAAACCAAGCAAAGGGGTGTCTCCATTACAGAGATCACCAAATCCACCATATTAAGTGGCCCCTATGTCAAGATCCCACTTTTTTACAAGCTTTAAGGATGTGACAGGGAAAACCTAAGCTAGGTATCCATCCACAGACAGCTGTTTCAGGGTGTTGCCCCTCATCAGTGTGGAGTAGGATTCTGGCTAACCCGGGAGCAATGCCTCGGAGACTACTCAAACACAACAATAGCTGACCTCAGGGAGACCAGCTACAAAAAACACTGCGGAGCCTCACTTAAGAGTCTCAACACAGCAATCCGAAGTGCAAAGTTCCCTGGGAAACAGGAATATGCAAAACAAATGTGGAGCCCCAGTTATGGGTCTACAACACAATGAAAGCCAGATATCCCTCAAAGGAAGGAAAACCAAGCAAAGGGGTGTCTCCATTACAGAGATCACCAAATCCACCATATTAAGTGGCCCCTATGTCAAGATCCCACTTTTTTACAAGCTTTAAGGATGTGACAGGGAAAACCTAAGCTAGGTATCCATCCACAGACAGCTGTTTCAGGGTGTTGCCCCTCATCAGTGTGGAGTAGGATTCTGGCTAACCGGGAGCAATGCCTCGGAGACTACTCAAACACAACAATAGCTGACCTCAGGGAGACCAGCTACAAAAAAACACCGCGGAGCCTCACTTAAGAGTCTCAACACAGCAATCCGAGTGCAAAGTTCCCTGGGAAACAGGAATATGCAAAACAAATGTGGAGCCCCAGTTATGGGTCTACAACACAATGAAAGCCAGATATCCCTCAAGGAAGGAAAACCAAGCAAAGGGGTGTCTCCATTACAGAGATCACCAAATCCACCATATTAAGTGGCCCCTATGTCAAGATCCCACTTTTTACAAGCTTTAAGGATGTGACAGGGAAAACCTAAGCTAGGTATCCATCCACAGACAGCTGTTTCAGAGTGTTGCCCCTCATCAGTGTGGAGTAAGATTCTGGCTAACCGGGAGCAATGCCTCGGAGACTACTCAAACACAACAATAGCTGACCTCAGGGAGACCAGCTACACAAAAGCACCGCAGGCCTCACTTAAGAGTCTCAACACAGCAATCCGAGTGCAAAGTTCCCTGGGGAAGCAGGAATACGCAAAACAAATGTGGAGCCCCAGTTATGGGTCTACAACACAATGAAAGCCAGATATCCCTCAAAGGAAGGAAAACCAAGCAAAGGGGTGTCTCCATTACAGAGATCACCAAATCCACCATATTAAGTGGCCCCTATGTCAAGATCCCACTTTTTTACAAGCTTTAAGGATGTGACAGGGAAAACCTAAGCTAGGTATCCATCCACAGACAGCTGTTTCAGGGTGTTGCCCCTCATCAGTGTGGAGTAGGATTCTGGCTAACCGGGAGCAATGCCTCGGAGACTACTCAAACACAACAATAGCTGACCTCAGGAGACCAGCTACAAAAAACACAGCGGAGCCTCACTTAAGAGTCTCAACACAGCAATCCGAAGTGCAAAGTTCCCTGGGAAACAGGAATATGCAAAACAAATGTGGAGCCCCAGTTATGGGTCTACAACACAATGAAAGCCAGATATCCCTCAAAGGAAGGAAAACCAAGCAAAGGGGTGTCTCCATTACAGAGATCACCAAATCCACCATATTAAGTGGCCCCTATGTCAAGATCCCACTTTTTTACAAGCTTTAAGGATGTGACAGGGAAAACCTAAGCTAGGTATCCATCCACAGACAGCTGTTTCAGGGTGTTGCCCCTCATCAGTGTGGAGTAGGATTCTGGCTAACCGGGAGCAATGCCTCGGAGACTACTCAAACACAACAATAGCTGACCTCAGGGAGACCAGCTACAAAAAAACACCGCGGAGCCTCACTTAAGAGTCTCAACACAGCAATCCGAAGTGCAAAGTTCCCTGGGAAACAGGAATATGCAAAACAAATGTGGAGCCCCAGTTATGGGTCTACAACACAATGAAAGCCAGATATCCCTCAAAGGAAGGAAAACCAAGCAAAGGGGTGTCTCCATTACAGAGATCACCAAATCCACCATATTAAGTGGCCCTTATGTCAAGATCCCACTTTTTTACAAGCTTTAAGGAAGTGACAGTGAAAACCTAAGCTAGGTATCCATCCACAGACAGATGTTTCAGGGTGTTGCCCCTCATCAGTGTGGAGTAGGATTCTGGCTAACTGGGAGCAATGCCTCGGAGACTACTCAAACACAACAATAGCTGACCTCAGGGAGACCAGCTACAAAAAACACCGCGGAGCCTCACTTAAGAGTCTCAACACAGCAATCCGAAGTGCAAAGTTCCCTGGGAAACAGGAATATGCAAAACAAATGTGGAGCCCCAGTTAAGGGTCTACAACACAATGAAAGCCAGATATCCCTCAAAGGAAGGAAAACCAAGCAAAGGGGTGTCTCCATTACAGAGATCACCAAATCCACCATATTAAGTGGCCCCTATGTCAAGATCCCACTTTTTTACAAGCTTTAAGGATGTGACAGGGAAAACCTAAGCTAGGTATCCATCCACAGACAGCTGTTTCAGGGTGTTGCCCCTCATCAGTGTGGAGTAGGATTCTGGCTAACCGGGAGCAATGCCTCGGAGACTACTCAAACACAACAATAGCTGACCTCAGGGAGACCAGCTACAAAAAAACACCGCGGAGCCTCACTTAAGAGTCTCAACACAGCAATCCGAAGTGCAAAGTTCCCTGGGAAACAGGAATATGCAAAACAAATGTGGAGCCCCAGTTATGGGTCTACAACACAATGAAAGCCAGATATCCCTCAAAGGAAGGAAAACCAAGCAAAGGGGTGTCTCCATTACAGAGATCACCAAATCCACCATATTAAGTGGCCCCTATGTCAAGATCCCACTTTTTTACAAGCTTTAAGGATGTGACAGGAAAACCTAAGCTAGGTATCCATCCACAGACAGCTGTTTCAGGGTGTTGCCCCTCATCAGTGTGGAGTAGGATTCTGGCTAACCGGGAGCAATGCCTCGGAGACTACTCAAACACAACAATAGCTGACCTCAGGGAGACCAGCTACAAAAAAACACCGCGGAGCCTCACTTAAGAGTCTCAACACAGCAATCCGAAGTGCAAAGTTCCCTGGGAAACAGGAATATGCAAAACAAATGTGGAGCCCCAGTTATGGGTCTACAACACAATGAAAGCCAGATATCCCTCAAAGGAAGGAAAACCAAGCAAAGGGGTGTCTCCATTACAGAGATCACCAAATCCACCATATTAAGTGGCCCCTATGTCAAGATCCCACTTTTTTACAAGCTTTAAGGATGTGACAGGGAAAACCTAAGCTAGGTATCCATCCACAGACAGCTGTTTCAGGGTGTTGCCCCTCATCAGTGTGGAGTAGGATTCTGGCTAACCGGGAGCAATGCCTCGGAGACTACTCAAACACAACAATAGCTGACCTCAGGGAGACCAGCTACAAAAAACACCGCGGAGCCTCACTTAAGAGTCTCAACACAGCAATCCGAAGTGCAAAGTTCCCTGGGAAACAGGAATATGCAAAACAAATGTGGAGCCCCAGTTATGGGTCTACAACACAATGAAAGCCAGATATCCCTCAAAGGAAGGAAAACCAAGCAAAGGGGGTGTCTCCATTACAGAGATCACCAAATCCACCATATTAAGTGGCCCCTATGTCAAGATCCCACTTTTTTACAAGCTTTAAGGATGTGACAGGGAAAACCTAAGCTAGGTATCCATCCACAGACAGCTGTTTCAGGGTGTTGCCCCTCATCAGTGTGGAGTAGGATTCTGGCTAACCGGGAGCAATGCCTCGGAGACTACTCAAACACAACAATAGCTGACCTCAGGAGACCAGCTACAAAAAAACACCGCGGAGCCTCACTTAAGAGTCTCAACACAGCAATCCGAGTGCAAAGTTCCCTGGGAAACAGGAATATGCAAAACAAATGTGGAGCCCCAGTTATGGGTCTACAACACAATGAAAGCCAGATATCCCTCAAAGGAAGGAAAACCAAGCAAAGGGGTGTCTCCATTACAGAGATCACCAAATCCACCATATTAAGTGGCCCCTATGTCAAGATCCCACTTTTTTACAAGCTTTAAGGATGTGACAGGGAAAACCTAAGCTAGGTATCCATCCACAGACAGCTGTTTCAGGGTGTTGCCCCTCATCAGTGTGGAGTAGGATTCTGGCTAACCGGGAGCAATGCCTCGGAGACTACTCAAACACAACAATAGCTGACCTCAGGGAGACCAGCTACAAAAAAACACCGCGGAGCCTCACTTAAGAGTCTCAACACAGCAATCCGAAGTGCAAAGTTCCCTGGGAAACAGGAATATGCAAAACAAATGTGGAGCCCCAGTTATGGGTCTACAACACAATGAAAGCCAGATATCCCTCAAAGGAAGGAAAAACCAAGCAAAGGGGTGTCTCCATTACAGAGATCACCAAATCCACCATATTAAGTGGCCCCTATGTCAAGATCCCACTTTTTTACAAGCTTTAAGGATGTGACAGGGAAAACCTAAGCTAGGTATCCATCCACAGACAGCTGTTTCAGGGTGTTGCCCCTCATCAGTGTGGAGTAGGATTCTGGCTAACCGGGAGCAATGCCTCGGAGACTACTCAAACACAACAATAGCTGACCTCAGGGAGACCAGCTACAAAAAAACACCGCGGAGCCTCACTTAAGAGTCTCAACACAGCAATCCGAAGTGCAAAGTTCCCTGGGAAACAGGAATATGCAAAACAAATGTGGAGCCCCAGTTATGGGTCTACAACACAATGAAAGCCAGATATCCCTCAAAGGAAGGAAAACCAAGCAAAGGGGTGTCTCCATTACAGAGATCACCAAATCCACCATATTAAGTGGCCCCTATGTCAAGATCCCACTTTTTTACAAGCTTTAAGGATGTGACAGGGAAAACCTAAGCTAGGTATCCATCCACAGACAGCTGTTTCAGGGTGTTGCCCCTCATCAGTGTGGAGTAGGATTCTGGCTAACCGGGAGCAATGCCTCGGAGACTACTCAAACACAACAATAGCTGATCTCAGGGAGACCAGCTACAAAAAAACACCGCGGAGCCTCACTTAAGAGTCTCAACACAGCAATCCGAGTGCAAAGTTCCCTGGGAAACAGGAATATGCAAAACAAATGTGGAGCCCCAGTTATGGGTCTACAACACAATGAAAGCCAGATATCCCTCAAAGGAAGAGAAAACCAAGCAAGAGGGTGTGTCCATTACAGAAGATCACCAAATCCACCATATTAAGTGGCCCCTATGTCAAGATCCCACTTTTTACAAGCTTTAAGGATGTGACAGGAGGAAAACCTAAGCTAGGTATCCAGCCACAGACAGCTGTTTCGGGGTGTTGCCCCTCATCCAGTGTGGAGTGAGCTTCTGGCTAACCGGGAGCAATGCCTCGGAGACTACTCAAACACAACAACAATAGCTGACCTCAGGAGACCAGCCACAAAAACACACTGCGTGGCCTCACTTAAGAGTCTCAGCACAGCAATCCAGTGCAAAGTTCCCTGGGGAAACAGGAATATGCTAAACGAATGTGGGAGCCCCAGTTATGGGTCTACAACACAACGTAAAGCCAGATATCCCTCAAAGGAAGGAAAACTAAGCAAGGGGTGTCTCCATTACAGAGATCACCAAATCCTGCCACATTAAGTGGCCCCTATGTCAAGATCCCACTTTTTACAAGCTTTAAGGATGTGACAGGAAAACCTAAGCTAGGTATCCATCCACAGACAGCTGTTTCAGCGGTGTTGCTCCTCATCAGTGTGGAGTGGGATTCTGGCTAACCGGGAGCACATGCCTCGGAGACTACTCAAACACAACAATAGCTGACCTCAGGGAGACCAGCTACAAAAAAGCTACCGCGGAGCCTCACTTAAGAGTCTCAACGCAGCAATCCGAGGTGCAAAGTTCCCTGGGAAGCAGGAATATGCAAAAACAAATGTGGAGCCCCAGTTATGGGTCACCACAACACAAGCGAAAGCCAGATATCCCTCAAAGGAAGGAAAACCAAGCAAAAGGGGTGTGTCCATTACAGAGATCACCAAATCCACCATATTAAGTGGCCCCTATGTCCAAGATCCCACTTTTACAAGCTTTAAGGATGTGACAGGAAAACCTAAGCTAGGTATCCATCCACAGACAGCTGTTTCAGGGTGTTGCCCCTCATCAGTGTGGAGTAGGCTTCTGGCTAACTGGGAGCAATGCCTCGGAGATTACTCAAACACAACAATAGCTGACCTCAGGAGACCAGCTACAAAAGCCACAGCGGAGCCTCACTTAGAGTCTCAGCACGCAATCTGAAGTGCAAAGTTCCCTGGGAAACAGGAATATGCAAAACAAATGTGGAGCCCCAGTTATGGGTCTACAACACAATGAAAGCCAGATATCCCTCAAAGGAAGGAAAACCAAGCAAAGGGGTGTCTCCATTACAGAGATCACCAAATCCACCATATTAAGTGGCCCCTATGTCAAGATCACTTTTTACAAGCTTTAAAGGATGTGACAGGGAAAACCTAAGCTAGGTATCCATCCACAGACAGCTGTTTCAGGGTGTTGCAACTCATCAGTGTGGAGTAGGATTCTGGCTAACCGGGAGCAATGCCTCGGAGACTACTCAAACACAACAATAGCTGACCTCAGGGAGACCAGCTACAAAAAACACCGCGGAGCTTCTCTTAAGAGTCTCAACACAGCAATCCGAAGTGCAAAGTTCCCTGGGAAACAGGAATATGCAAAACAAATGTGGAGCCACAGTTATGGGTCTACAACACAATGAAAGCCAGATATCCCTCAAAGGAAGGAAAACCAAGCAAAGGGGTGTCTCCATTACAGAGATCACCAAATCCACCATATTAAGTGGCCCCTATGTCAAGATCCCACTTTTTTACAAGCTTTAAGGATGTGACAGGGAAAACCTAAGCTAGGTATCCATCCACAGACAGCTGTTTCAGGGTGTTGCCCCTCATCAGTGTGGAGTAGGATTTTGGCTAACCGGGAGCAATGCCTCGGAGACTACTCAAACACAACAATAGCTGACCTCAGGGAGACCAGCTACAAAAAACACCGCGGAGCCTCACTTAAGAGTCTCAACACAGCAATCCGAAGTGCAAAGTTCCTAGGAAACAGGAATATGCCAAAACAAATGTGGAGCCCCAGTTATGGGTCTACAACACAATGAAAGCCAGATATCCCTCAAAGGAAGGAAAACCAAGCAATGGGGTGTCTCCATTACAGAGATCACCAAATCCACCATATTAAGTGGCCCCTATGTCAAGATCCCACTTTTTTACAAGCTTTAAGGATGTGACAGGGAAAACCTAAGCTAGGTATCCATCCACAGACAGCTGTTTCAGGGTGTTGCCCCTCATCAGTGTGGAGTAGGATTCTGGCTAACCGGGAGCAATGCCTCGGAGACTACTCAAACACAACAATAGCTGACCTCAGGTAGACCAGCTACAAAAAACACTGCGGAGCCTCTCTTAAGAGTCTGAACACAGCAATCCAAAGTGCAAAGTTCCCTGGGAAACAGGAATATGCAAAACAAATGTGGAGCCCCAGTTATGGGTCTACAACACAATGAAAGCCAGATATCCCTCAAAGGAAGGAAAACCAAGCAAAGGGGTGTCTCCATTACAGAGATCACCAAATCCACCATATTAAGTGGCCCCTATGTCAAGATCCCACTTTTTACAAGCTTTAAGGATGTGACAGGAGAAAACCTAAGCTAGGTATCCATCCACAGACAGCTGTTTCAGGGTGTTGCCCCTCATCAGTGTGGAGTAAGGATTCTGGCTAACTGGGAGCAATGCCTCGGAGACTACTCAAACACAGCAATAGCTGACCTCAGGAGACCAGCTACAAAAAACACCGCGGAGCCTCACTTAGAGAGTCTCAACACAGCAATCCGAAGTGCAAAGTTCCCTGGGAAACAGGAATATGCAAAACAAATGTGGAGCCCCAGTTATGGGTCTACAACACAATGAAAGCCAGATATCCCTCAAGGAAGGAAAACCAAGCAAGGGGTGTCTCCATTACAGAGATCACCAAATCCACCATATTAAGTGGCCCCTATGTCAAGATCACTTTTTACAAGCTTTAAGGATGTGACAGGGAAAACCTAAGCTAGGTATCCATCCACAGACAGCTGTTTCAGGGTGTTGCCCCTCATCAGTGTGGAGTAGGATTCTGGCTAACCGGGAGCAATGCCTCGGAGACTACTCAAACACAACAATAGCTGACCTCAGGAGACCAGCTACAAAAAACACCGCGGAGCCTCTCTTAGAGTCTCAGCACAGCAATCCGATGTGCAAAGTTCCTGGGAAACAGGAATATGCAAAACAAATGTGGAGTCCCAGTTATGGGTCTACAACACAATGAAAGCCAGATATCCCTCAAAGGAAGGAAAACCAAGCAAAGGGTGTCTCCATTACAGAGATCACCAAATCCACCATATTAAGTGGCCCTATGTCAAGATCCACTTTTTACAAGCTTTAAGGATGTGACAGGGAAAACCTAAGCTAGGTATCCATCCACAGACAGCTGTTTCAGGGTGTTGCCCCTCATCAGTGTGGAGTAAGATTCTGGCTAACCGGGAGCAATGCCTCGGAGACTACTCAAACACAACAATAGCTGATCTCAGGAGACCAGCTACAAAAAACACCGCAGAGCCTCACTTAAGAGTCTCAACACAGCAATCCGAAGTGCAAAGTTCCCTGGGAAACAGGAATATGCAAAACAAATGTGGAGCCCCAGTTATGGGTCTACAACACAATGAAAGCCAGATATCCCTCAAGGAAGGAAAACCAAGCAAAGGGGTGTCTCCATTACAGAGATCACCAAATCCACCATATTAAGTGGCCCCTATGTCAAGATCACTTTTTACAAGCTTTAAGGATGTGACAGGGAAAACCTAAGCTAGGTATCCATCCACAGACAGCTGTTTCAGGGTGTTGCCCCTCATCAGTGTGGAGTAGGATTCTGGCTAACCGGGAGCAATGCCTCGGAGACTACTCAAACACAACAATAGCTGACCTCAGGGAGACCAGCTACAAAAACACCGCGGAGCCTCACTTAAGAGTCTCAACACAGCAATCCGAAGTGCAAAGTTCCCTGGGAAACAGGAATATGCAAAACAAATGTGGAGCCCCAGTTATGGGTCTACAACACAATGAAAGCCAGATATCCCTCAAAGGAAGGAAAACCAAGCAAAGGGGTGTCTCCATTACAGAGATCACCAAATCCACCATATTAAGTGGCCCCTATGTCAAGATCCCACTTTTTACAAGCTTTAAGGATGTGACAGGAAAACCTAAGCTAGGTATCCATCCACAGACAGCTGTTTCAGGGTGTTGCCCCTCATCAGTGTGGAGTAGGATTCTGGCTAACCGGGAGCAATGCCTCGGAGACTACTCAAACACAACAATAGCTGACCTCAGGGAGACCAGCTACAAAAACACCGCGGAGCCTCACTTAAGAGTCTCAACACAGCAATCCGAAGTGCAAAGTTCCCTGGGAAACAGGAATATGCAAAACAAATGTGGAGCCCCAGTTATGGGTCTACAACACAATGAAAGCCAGATATCCCTCAAAGGAAGGAAAACCAAGCAACGGGTGTCTCCATTACAGAGATCACCAAATCCACCATATTAAGTGGCCCCTATGTCAAGATCCCACTTTTTACAAGCTTTAAGGATGTGACAGGGAAAACCTAAGCTAGGTATCCATCCACAGACAGCTGTTTCAGGGTGTTGCCCCTCATCAGTGTGGAGTAGGATTCTGGCTAACTGGGAGCAATGCCTCGGAGATTACTCAAACACAACAATAGCTGACCTCAGGGAGACCAGCTACAAAAAACACCGCGGAGCCTCACTTAAGAGTCTCAACACAGCAATCCGAAGTGCAAAGTTCCCTGGGAAACAGGAATATGCAAAACAAATGTGGAGCCCCAGTTATGGGTCTACAACACAATGAAAGCCAGATATCCCTCAAAGGAAGGAAAACCAAGCAAAGGGTGTCTCCATTACAGAGATCACCAAATCCACCATATTAAGTGGCCCCTATGTCAAGATCCCACTTTTTACAAGCTTTAAGGATGTGACAGGAAAACCTAAGCTAGGTATCCATCCACAGACAGCTGTTTCAGGGTGTTGCCCCTCATCAGTGTGGAGTAGGATTCTGGCTAACCGGGAGCAATGCCTCGGAGACTACTCAAACACAACAATAGCTGATCTCAGGGAGACCAGCTACAAAAACACCGCGGAGCCTCACTTAAGAGTCTCAACACAGCAATCCGAAGTGCAAAGTTCCCTGGGAAACAGGAATATGCAAAACAAATGTGGAGCCCCAGTTATGGGTCTACAACACAATGAAAGCCAGATATCCCTCAAAGGAAGGAAAACCAAGCAAAGGGGTGTCTCCATTACAGAGATCACCAAATCCACCATATTAAGTGGCCCTATGTCAAGATCCCACTTTTTTACAAGCTTTAAGGATGTGACAGGGAAAACCTAAGCTAGGTATCCATCCACAGACAGCTGTTTCAGGGTGTTGCCCCTCATCAGTGTGGAGTAGGATTCTGGCTAACCGGGAGCAATGCCTCGGAGACTACTCAAACACAACAATAGCTGACCTCAGGGAGACCAGCTACAAAAAACACCGCGGAGCCTCACTTAAGAGTCTCAACACAGCAATCCGAAGTGCAAAGTTCCCTGGGAAACAGGAATATGCAAAACAAATGTGGAGCCCCAGTTATGGGTCTACAACACAATGAAAGCCAGATATCCCTCAAAGGAAGGAAAACCAAGCAAGGGGTGTCTCCATTACAGAGATCACCAAATCCACCATATTAAGTGGCCCCTATGTCAAGATCCCACTTTTTACAAGCTTTAAGGATGTGACAGGGAAAACCTAAGCTAGGTATCCATCCACAGACAGCTGTTTCAGGGTGTTGCCCCTCATCAGTGTGGAGTAGGATTCTGGCTAACCCGGAGCAATGCCTCGGAGACTACTCAAACACAACAATAGCTGACCTCAGGGAGACCAGCTACAAAAACACCTGCGGAGCCTCACTTAAGAGTCTCAACACAGCAATCCGAGTGCAAAGTTCCCTGGGAAACAGGAATATGCAAAACAAATGTGGAGCCCCAGTTATGGGTCTACAACACAATGAAAGCCAGATATCCCTCAAAGAAAGGAAAACCAAGCAAAGGGGTGTCTCCATTACAGAGATCACCAAATCCACCATATTAAGTGGCCCCTATGTCAAGATCCCACTTTTTTACAAGCTTTAAGGATGTGACAGGGAAAACCTAAGCTAGGTATCCATCCACAGACAGCTGTTTCAGGGTGTTGCCTCTCATCAGTGGGGAGTAGGATTCTGGCTAACTGGGAGCAATGCCTCAGAGACTACTCAAACACAACAATAGCTGACGTCAGGGAGACCAGCTACAAAAAACACCGCAGAGCCTCACTTAAGAGTCTCAACACAGCAATCCGAAGTGCAAAGTTCCCTGGGAAACAGGAATATGCAAAACAAATGTGGAGCCCCAGTTATGGGTCTACAACACAATGAAAGCCAGATATCCCTCAAAGGAAGGAAAACTAAGCAAGGGGTGTCTCCATTACAGAGATCACCAAATCCACCATATTAAGTGGCCCCTATGTCAAGATCCCACTTTTTACAAGCTTTAAGGATGTGACAGGGAAAACCTAAGCTAGATATCCATCCACAGACAGCTGTTTCAGGGTGTTGCCCCTCATCAGTGTGGAGTAGGATTCTGGCTAACCGGGAGCAATGCCTCGGAGACTACTCAAACACAACAATAGCTGACCTCAGGGAGACCAGCTACAAAAAACACCGCGGAGCCTCACTTAAGAGTCTCAACACAGCAATCCGAAGTGCAAAGTTCCCTGGGAAACAGGAATATGCAAAACAAATGTGGAGCCCCAGTTATGGGTCTACAACACAATGAAAGCCAGATATCCCTCAAAGGAAGGAAAACCAAGCAAGGGTGTCTCCATTACAGAGATCACCAAATCCACCATATTAAGTGGCCCCTATGTCAAGATCCACTTTTTACAAGCTTTAAGGATGTGACAGGAAAACCTAAGCTAGGTATCCATCCACAGACAGCTGTTTCAGGGTGTTGCTCCTCATCAGTGTGGAGTAGGATTCTGGCTAACCGGGAGCAATGCCTCGGAGACTACTCAAACACAACAATAGCTGACCTCAGGGAGACCAGCTACAAAAACACTGCGGAGCCTCACTTAAGAGTCTCAACACAGCAATCCGAAGTGCAAAGTTCCCTGGGAAACAGGAATATGCAAAACAAATGTGGAGCCCCAGTTATGGGTCTACAACACAATGAAAGCCAGATATCCCTCAAAGGAAGGAAAACCAAGCAAAGGGGTGTCTCCATTACAGAGATCACCAAATCCACCATATTAAGTGGCCCCTATGTCAAGATCCCACTTTTTTACAAGCTTTAAGGATGTGACAGGAAAACCTAAGCTAGGTATCCATCCACAGACAGCTGTTTCAGGGTGTTGCCCCTCATCAGTGTGGAGTAGGATTCTGGCTAACCGGGAGCAATGCCTCGGAGACTACTCAAACACAACAATAGCTGACCTCAGGGAGACCAGCTACAAAAACACCGCGGAGCCTCACTTAAGAGTCTCAACACAGCAATCTGAAGTGCAAAGTTCCCTGGGAAACAGGAATATGCAAAACAAATGTGGAGCCCCAGTTATGGGTCTACAACACAATGAAAGCCAGATATCCCTCAAAGGAAGGAAAACCAAGCAAAGGGTGTCTCCATTACAGAGATCACCAAATCCACCATATTAAGTGGCCCCTATGTCAAGATCCCACTTTTTACAAGCTTTAAGGATGTGACAGGGAAAACCTAAGCTAGGTATCCATCCACAGACAGCTGTTTCAGGGTGTTGCCCTCATCAGTGTGGAGTAGGATTCTGGCTAACCGGGGAGCAATGCCTCGGAGACTACTCAAACACAACAATAGCTGACCTCAGGGAGACCAGCTACAAAACCACCGCGGAGCCTCACTTAAGAGTCTCAACACAGCAATCCGAAGTGCAAAGTTCCCTGGGAAACAGGAATATGCAAAACAAATGTGGAGCCCCAGTTATGGGTCTACAACACAATGAAAGCCAGATATCCTCAAAGGAAGGAAAACTAAGCAAAGGGGTGTCTCCATTACAGAGATCACCAAATCCACCATATTAAGTGGCCCCTATGTCAAGATCCCACTTTTTACAAGCTTTAAGGATGTGACAGGGAAAACCTAAGCTAGGTATCCATCCACAGACAGCTGTTTCAGGGTGTTGCCCCTCATCAGTGTGGAGTAGGATTCTGGCTAACCGGGAGCAATGCCTCGGAGACTACTCAAACACAACAATAGCTGACCTCAGGGAGACCAGCTACAAAAACACCGCGGAGCCTCACTTAAGAGTCTCAACACAGCAATCCGAAGTGCAAAGTTCCCTGGGAAACAGGAATATGCAAAACAAATGTGGAGCCCCAGTTATGGGTCTACAACACAATGAAAGCCAGATATCCCTCAAAGGAAGGAAAACTAGCAAAGGGGTGTCTCCATTACAGAGATCACCAAATCCACCATATTAAGTGGCCCCTATGTCAAGATCCCACTTTTTACAAGCTTTAAGGATGTGACAGGGAAAACCTAAGCTAGGTATCCATCCACAGACAGCTGTTTCAGGGTGTTGCCCCTCATCAGTGTGGAGTAGGATTCTGGCTAACCGGGAGCAATGCCTCGGAGACTACTCAAACACAACAATAGCTGACCTCAGGGAGACCAGCTACAAAAACACCGCGGAGCCTCACTTAAGAGTCTCAACACAGCAATCCGAAGTGCAAAGTTCCCTGGGAAACAGGAATATGCAAAACAAATGTGGAGCCCCAGTTATGGGTCTACAACACAATGAAAGCCAGATATCCCTCAAAGGAAGGAAAACCAAGCAATGGGGTGTCTCCATTACAGAGATCACCAAATCCACCATATTAAGTGGCCCCTATGTCAAGATCCCACTTTTTTACAAGCTTTAAGGATGTGACAGGGAAAACCTAAGCTAGGTATCCATCCACAGACAGCTGTTTCAGGGTGTTGCCCCTCATCAGTGTGGAGTAGGATTTTGGCTAACCGGGAGCAATGCCTCGGAGACTACTCAAACACAACAATAGCTGACCTCAGGTAGACCAGCTACAAAAAACACCGCTGAGCCTCTCTTAATAGTCTCAACACAGCAATCCAAAGTGCAAAGTTCCCTGGGAAACAGGAATATGCAAAACAAATGTGGAGCCCCAGTTATGGGTCTACAACACAATGAAAGCCAGATATCCCTCAAAGGAAGGAAAACCAAGCAAAGGGGTGTCTCCATTAAAGAGATCACCAAATCCACCATATTAAGTGGCCCCTATGTCAAGATCCCACTTTTTTACAAGCTTTAAGGATGTGACACGGAAAACCTAAGCTAGGTATCCATCCACAGACAGCTGTTTCAGGGTGTTGCCCCTCATCAGTGTGGAGTAGGATTCTGGCTAACTGGGAGCAATGCCTCGGAGATTACTCAAACACAACAATAGCTGACCTCAGGGAGACCAGCTACAAAAACCACCGCGGAGCCTCACTTAAGAGTCTCAACACAGCAATCTGAAGTGCAAAGTTCTCTGGGAAACAGGAATATGCAAAACAAATGTGGAGCCCCATTTATGGGTCTACAACACAATGAAAGCCAAATATCCCTCAAAGGAAGGAAAACCAAGCAAAGGGGTGACTCCATTACAGAGATCACCAAATCCACCATATTAAGTGGCCCCTATGTCAAGATCCCACTTTTTTACAAGCTTTAAGGATGTGACAGGGAAAACCTAAGCTAGGTATCCATCCACAGACAGCTGTTTCAGGGTGTTGCCCCTCATCAGTGTGGAGTAGGATTCTGGCTAACCGGGAGCAATGCCTCGGAGACTACTCAAACACAACAATAGCTGACCTCAGGGAGACCAGCTACAAAAAACACCGCGGAGCCTCTCTTAAGAGTCTCAACACAGCAATCCGATGTGCAAAGTTCCCTGGGAAACAGGAATATGCAAAACAAATGTGGAGCCCCAGTTATAGGTCTACAACACAATGAAAGCCAGATATCCCTCAAAGGAAGGAAAACCAAGCAAAGGGGTGTCTCCATTACAGAGATCACCAAATCCACCATATTAAGTGGCCCCTATGTCAAGATCCCACTTTTTACAAGCTTTAAGGATGTGACAGGGAAAACCTAAGCTAGGTATCCATCCACAGACAGCTGTTTCAGGGTGTTGCCCCTCATCAGTGTGGAGTAGGATTCTGGCTAACCGGGAGCAATGCCTCGGAGACTACTCAAACACAACAATAGCTGACCTCAGGAGACCAGCTACAAAAACACCGCGGAGCCTCACTTAAGAGTCTCAACACAGCAATCCGAAGTGCAAAGTTCCCTGGGAAACAGGAATATGCAAAACAAATGTGGAGCCCCAGTTATGGGTCTACAACACAATGAAAGCCAGATATCCCTCAAAGGAAGGAAAACCAAGCAAAGGGGTGTCTCCATAACAGAGATCACCAAATCCACCATATTAAGTGGCCCCTATGTCAAGATCCCACTTTTTTACAAGCTTTAAGGATGTGACAGGGAAAACCTAAGCTAGGTATCCATCCACAGACAGCTGTTTCAGGGTGTTGCCACACATCAGTGTGGAATAGGATTCTGGCTAACCGGGAGCAATACCTCGGAGACTACTCAAACACAACAATAGCTGAACTCAGGGAGACCAGTAACAAAAAACACCGCAGAGCCTCACTTAAGAGTCTCAACACAGCAATCCGAAAGTTCAAAGTTCCCTGGGAAACAGGAATATGCAAAACAAATGTGGAGCCCCAGTTATGGGTCTACAACACAATGAAAGCCAGATATCCTTTAAAGGAAGGAAAACCAAGCAAAGGGGTGTCTCCATTACAGAGATCACCAAATCCACCATATTAAGTGGCCCCTATGTCAAGATCCCACTTTTTTACAAGCTTTAAGGATGTGACAGGGAAAACCTAAGCTAGGTATCCATCCACAGACAGCTGTTTCAGGGTGTTGCCCTTCATCAGTGTGGAGTAGGATTCTGGCTAACCGGGAGCAATGCCTCGGAGACTACTCAAACACAACAATAGCTGACCTCAGGGAGACCAGCTACAAAAACACCGCGGAGCCTCACTTAAGAGTCTCAACACAGCAATCCGAAGTGCAAAGTTCCCTGGGAAACAGGAATATGCAAAACAAATGTGGAGCCCCAGTTATGGGTCTACAACACAATGAAAGCCAGATATCCCTCAAAGGAAGGAAAACTAAGCAAAGGTGTATCTCCATTACAGAGATCACCAAATCCACCATATTAAGTGGCCCCTATGTCAAGATCCCACTTTTTACAAGCTTTAAGGATGTGACAGGGAAAACCTAAGCTAGGTATCCATCCACAGACAGCTGTTTCAGGGTGTTGCCCTCATCAGTGTGGAGTAGGATTCTGGCTAACCGGGAGCAATGCCTCGGAGACTACTCAAACACAACAATAGCTGACCTCAGGGAGACCAGCTACAAAACACCGCGGAGCCTCACTTAAGAGTCTCAACACAGCAATCCGAAGTGCAAAGTTCCCTGGGAAACAGGAATATGCAAAACAAATGTGGAGCCCCAGTTATGGGTCTACAACACAATGAAAGCCAGATATCCCTCAAAGGAAGGAAAACTAAGCAAAGGGGTGTCTCCATTACAGAGATCACCAAATCCACCATATTAAGTGGCCCCTATGTCAAGATCCCACTTTTTACAAGCTTTAAGGATGTGACAGGGAAAACCTAAGCTAGGTATCCATCCACAGACAGCTGTTTCAGGGTGTTGCTCCTCATCAGTGTGGAGTAGGATTCTGGCTAACCGGGAGCAATGCCTCAGAGACTACTCAAACACAGCAATAGCTGACCTCACGGAGACCAGCTACAAAAACACCGCGGAGCCTCACTTAAGAGTCTCAACACAGCAATCCGAAGTGCAAAGTTCCCTGGGAAACAGGAATATGCAAAACAAATGTGGAGCCCCAGTTATGGGTCTACAACACAATGAAAGCCAGATATCCCTCAAAGGAAGGAAAACTAAGCAAAGGGGTGTCTCCATTACAGAGATCACCAAATCCACCATATTAAGTGGCCCCTATGTCAAGATCCCACTTTTTTACAAGCTTTAAGGATGTGACAGGGAAAACCTAAGCTAGGTATCCATCCACAGACAGCTGTTTCAGGGTGTTGCCCCTCATCAGTGTGGAGTAGGATTCTGGCTAACCGGGAGCAATGCCTCGGAGACTACTCAAACACAACAATAGCTGACCTCAGGGAGACCAGCTACAAAAACACCGCGGAGCCTCACTTAAGAGTCTCAACACAGCAATCTGAAGTGCAAAGTTCCCTGGGAAACAGGAATATGCAAAACAAATGTGGAGCCCCAGTTATGGGTCTACAACACAATGAAAGCCAGATATCCCTCAAAGGAAGGAAAACCAAGCAACGGGGTGTCTCCATTACAGAGATCACCAAATCCACCATATTAAGTGGCCCCTATGTCAAGATCCCACTTTTTACAAGCTTTAAGGATGTGACAGGGAAAACCTAAGCTAGGTATCCATCCACAGACAGCTGTTTCAGGGTGTTGCCCCTCATCAGTGTGGAGTAGGATTCTGGCTAACCGGGAGCAATGCCTCGGAGACTACTCAAACACAACAATAGCTGACCTCAGGGAGACCAGCTACAAAAACACCGCGGAGCCTCACTTAAGAGTCTCAACACAGCAATCCGAAGTGCAAAGTTCCCTGGGAAACAGGAATATGCAAAACAAATGTGGAGCCCCAGTTATGGGTCTACAACACAATGAAAGCCAGATATCCCTCAAAGGAAGGAAAACCAAGCAAAGGGGTGTCTCCATTACAGAGATCACCAAATCCACCATATTAAGTGGCCCCTATGTCAAGATCCCACTTTTTACAAGCTTTAAGGATGTGACAGGGAAAACCTAAGCTAGGTATCCATCCACAGACAGCTGTTTCAGGGTGTTGCCCTCATCAGTGTGGAGTAGGATTCTGGCTAACCGGGAGCAATGCCTCGGAGACTACTCAAACACAACAATAGCTGACCTCAGGGAGACCAGCTACAAAAACACAGCGGAGCCTCACTTAAGAGTCTCAACACAGCAATCCGAAGTGCAAAGTTCCTGGGAAACAGGAATATGCAAAACAAATGTGGAGCCCCAGTTATGGGTCTACAACACAATGAAAGCCAGATATCCCTCAAAGGAAGGAAAACCAAGCAAAGGGGTGTCTCCATTACAGAGATCACCAAATCCACCATATTAAGTGGCCCCTATGTCAAGATCCCACTTTTTACAAGCTTTAAGGATGTGACAGGGAAAACCTAAGCTAGGTATCCATCCACAGACAGCTGTTTCAGGGTGTTGCCCCTCATCAGTGTGGAGTAAGATTCTGGCTAACCGGGAGCAATGCCTCGGAGACTACTCAAACACAACAATAGCTGACCTCAGGAGACCAGCTACAAAAACACCGCGGAGCCTCACTTAAGAGTCTCAACACAGCAATCCGAAGTGCAAAGTTCCCTGGGAAACAGGAATATGCAAAACAAATGTGGAGCCCCAGTTATGGGTCTACAACACAATGAAAGCCAGATATACCCTCAAAGGAAGGAAAACCAAGCAAAGGCGTGTCTCCATTACAGAGATCACCAAATCCACCATATTAAGTGGCCCCTATGTCAAGATCCCACTTTTTTACAAGCTTTAAGGATGTGACAGGGAAAACCTAAGCTAGGTATCCATCCACAGACAGCTGTTTCAGGGTGTTGCCACTCATCAGTGTGGAGTAGGATTCTGGCTAACCGGGAGCAATGCCTCGGAGACTACTCAAACACAACAATAGCTGACCTCAGGGAGACCAGCTACAAAAAACACCGCTGGAGCCTCACTTAAGAGTCTCAACACAGCAATCCGAAGTGCAAAGTTCCCTGGGAAACAGGAATATGCAAAACAAATGTGGAGCCCCAGTTAAGGGTCTACAACACAATGAAAGCCAGATATCCCTCAAAAAAAGGAAAACCAAGCAAAGGGGTGTCTCCATTACAGAGATCACCAAATCCACCATATTAAGTGGCCCCTATGTCAAGATCCCACTTTTTTACAAGCTTTAAGGATGTGACAGGGAAAACCTAAGCTAGGTATCCATCCACAGACAGCTGTTTCAGGGTGTTGCCCCTCATCAGTGTGGAGTAGGATTCTGGCTAACCAGGAGCAATGCCTCGGAGACTTCTCAAACACAACAATAGCTGACCTCAGGGAGACCAGCTACAAAAAACACCGCGGAGCCTCACTTAAGAGTCTAAACACAGCAATCCGAAGTGCAAAGTTCACTGGGAAACAGGAATATGCAAAACAAATGTGGAGCCGAAGTTATAGGTCTACAACACAATGAAAGCCAGATATCCCTCAAAGGAAGGAAAACCAAGCAAAGGTGTATCTCCATTACAGAGATACCAAATCCACCATATTAAGTGGCCCCTATGTCAAGATCCCACTTTTTTACAAGCTTTAAGGATGTGACAGGGAAAACCTAAGATAGGTATCCATCCACAGACAGCTGTTTCAGGGTGTTGCCCCTCATCAGTGTGGAGTAGGATTCTGGCTAAACGGGAGAAATGCCTCGGAGACTACTCAAACACAACAATAGCTGATCTCAGGGAGACCAGCTACAAAAAACACCGCGGAGCCTCACTTAAGAGTCTCAACACAGCAATCCGAAGTGCAAAGTTCCCTGGGAAACAGGAATATGCAAAACAAATGTGGAGCCCCAGTTATGGGTCTACAACACAATGAAAGCCAGATATCCCTCAAAGGAAGGAAAACCAAGCAAAAGGGTGTCTCCATTACAGAGATCACCAAATCCACCATATTAAGTGGCCCCTATGTCAAGATCCCACTTTTTTACAAGCTTTAAGGATGTGACAGGGAAAACCTAAGATAGGTATCCATCCACAGACAGCTGTTTCAGGGTGTTGCCCCTTATAAGTGTGGAGTAGGATTCTGGCTAACCGGGAGCAATGCCTCAGAGACTACTCAAACACAACAATAGCTGATCTCACGGAGATCAGCTACAAAAAACACCGCGGAGCCTCACTTAAGAGTCTCAACACAGCAATCCGAAGTGCAAAGTTCCCTGGGAAACAGGAATATGCAAAACAATTGTGGAGCCCCAGTTATGGGTCTACAACACAATGAAAGCCAGATATCCCTCAAAGGAAGGAAAACCAAGCAACGGGGTGTCTCCATTACAGAGATCACCAAATCCACCATATTAAGTGGCCCCTATGTCAAGATCCCCTTTTTTACAAGCTTTAAGGATGTGACAGGGAAAACCTAAGCTAGGTATCCATCCACAGACAGCTGTTTCAGGGTGTTGCCACAAATCAGTGTGGAGTAGAATTCTGGCTAACCGGGAGCAATACCTCGGAGACTACTGAAACACAAAAATAGCTGAACTCAGGGAGACCAGCAACAAAAAACACAGTGGAGCCTCACTTAAGAATCTCAACACAGCAATCCGAAGTTCAAAGTTCCCTGGGAAACAGGAATATGCAAAACAAATGTGGAGCCCCAGTTAAGGGTCTACAACACAATGAAAGCCAGATATCCCTCAAAAGAAGGAAAACCAAGCAACGGGGTGTCTCCATTACAGAGATCACCAAATCCACCATATTAAGTGGCCCCTATGTCAAGATCCCACTTTTTTACAAGCTTTAAGGATGTGACAGGGAAAACCTAAGCTAGGTATCCATCCACAGACAGCTGTTACAGGGTGTTGCCCTTCATCAGTGTGGAGTAGGATTCTGGCTAACCGGGAGCAATGCCTCGGAGACTACTCAAACACAACAATTGCAGACCTCAGGGAGACCAGCTACAAAAAAAAACGTGGAGCCTCACTTAAGAGTCTCAACACAGCAATCCGAAGTGCAAAGTTCCCTGGGAAACAGGAATATGCAAAACAAATGTGGAGCCGAAGTTATAGGTCTACAACACAATGAAAGCCAGATATCCCTCAAAGGAAGGAAAACCAAGCAAAGGTGTATCTCCATTACAGAGATACCAAATCCACCATATTAAGTGGCCTCTATGTCAAGATCCCACTTTTTTACAAGCTTTAAGGATGTGACAGGGAAAACCTAAGATAGGTATCCATCCACAGACAGCTGTTTCAAGGTCTTGCCCCTCATCAGTGTGGAGTAGGATTCTGGCTAAACGGGAGCAATGCCTCGGAGACTACTCAAACACAACAATAGCTGACCTCAGGGAGACCAGCTACAAAACACCGCGGAGCCTCACTTAAGAGTCTCAACACAGCAATCCGAAGTGCAAAGTTCCCTGGGAAACAGGAATATGCAAAACAAATGTGGAGCCCCAGTTATGGGTCTACAACACAATGAAAGCCAGATATCCCTCAAAGGAAGGAAAACCAAGCAAAAGGGTGTCTCCATTACAGAGATCACCAAATCCACCATATTAAGTGGCCCCTATGTCAAGATCCCACTTTTTTACAAGCTTTAAGGATGTGACAGGGAAAACCTAAGCTAGGTATCCATCCACAGACAGCTGTTTCAGTGTGTTGCCCCTCATCAGTGTGGAGTAGGATTCTGGCTAACCGGGAGCAATGCCTCAGAGACTACTCAAACACAACAATAGCTGATCTCACGGAGATCAGCTACAAAAAACACCGCGGAGCCTCACTTAAGAGTCTCAACACAGCAATCCGAAGTGCCAAGTTCCCTGGGAAACAGGAATATGCAAAACAAATGTGGAGCCCCAGTTATGGGTCTACAACACAATGAAAGCCAGATATCCCTCAAAGGAAGGAAAAACCAAGCAACGGGTTGTCTCCATTACAGAGATCACCAAATCCACCATATTAAGTGGCCCCTATGTCAAGATCCCACCTTTTTACAAGCTTTAAGGATGTGACAGGGAAAACCTAAGCTAGGTATCCATCCACAGACAGCTGTTTCAGGGTGTTGCCCCTCATCAGTGTGGAGTAGGATTCTGGCTAACCAGGAGCAATGCCTCGGAGACTACTCAAACACAACAATAGCTGACCTCAGGGAGACCAGCTACAAAAACACCGCGGAGCCTCACTTAAGAGTCTCAACACAGCAATCCGAAGTGCAAAGTTCCCTGGGAAACAGGAATATGCAAACAAATGTGGAGCC